>JARHVA010007656.1:0-92500 GCA_037957365.1 Torreya grandis | reverse complement strand
CGAAAAATTTTCCACACCAACCATAGGAAAATGATCCCATTCACTAATCCCATCAAGTTATGACCATCCATTTATGGATGAGTAGATAGTGATGATGCAGGAATCTAACGAGACAAGCTAGTACCTATGTGTTGTATGATTTCTAACAAACTAAACATGTAGTGTATCATAGAAAACTCAATCTATTACAAGATATTTCACACTATCAAATTATATTGTCTCATTAAACATACTTTAGCCCATGTTTTTATAGATAATATATATAATGATCTAGATCAATCAAGGTCATACACACCACTTGATAGGACTACCTTCATATAACATTGTAATCCTAGTAAGATACTGAAGTTCATCTCACTCCTTACTCCACATTAGTAACGTAGATTGGTCAAATACAATTAAAACCCAATATTGATCAAATTACATCCTACTATAAAATGCATCACATAACATGTTATTCATAGGAGTAGAAATAATATAAATTTAGTCCATCAAACATATGCATGAATATTTCATTATCTTCTATCCCATACTATAAATAATGATTAAAAATGTACCACCTAGGTAAACATATAATTTTAAATGTATAATTCAAATAATGTAATTGGTTTCTAGTTATCTACACCCTATGGCAACCAATATTACCACAGTCTAGTGTTTTAATATTTAACTACAACTTTCCACATTCAATCAAATGAAGTAGTTCAAATACACATAAACATAAGCATTATACTATAAATATATATAATAAATCAAGTCATCATTTCCATAGGACATAATAACATTCCAACACAAAATTTGTTAAATTCTTAGAGTTTGCATGCATTCATACACAAGTTTACCCACTGCAATAACACATGATATCCATAGTAATATCTAGTATGTATAAAATATTTAGACAAATGTAGATATGAGTTAGGTATAATAACTATAGTAAGTGTCATATAGATACAAGATACCTTTATATTGTACTACCCTATGATACCCCATAAAATTATAGGCTCCCAACTACAAAAGAACACATAAACCAAACTTATAAATTTTAAGACTCAATTGGTCCATGTAGATAATAACAAACAAATAGTAAAGTATTATACCACCTAGTTATATTTTGCATATAAACATACCCATGTATCCCAACATAAAAACATAAATAATGATACACCATCATTTACTAAGTATAACTAAATATTTAATTCACTCATAGTATTAAATTGTCACAAGTATCCCATAGTGAATACATATGACTAATAATCATTCATATTACTGATAGTGAGTCAAATAAACCTATTATCCTATTAACTCATTTGCTTTTGTGAGATTTTTACAAAAGTTATATTCCTTGATTCTTATGAAACTTAATGAATTATTTAAATCATGTAATAAATTATAAGTATAATCCCTATATAACAGTACTTGTACATCCTAACGTGCACCACATGTAAGTATTCTAATGTTATGCAATCTCTAAATCATGGTTTAGTGTTTTGATCATACCTACTAAGCATGAAGTAGCTATACAATACATGGAAACACACTTTTGTATATTGTAGCTAGAGAAACCTAAAACTTCATTTTCCCAAAATACAAGTAGTCTAGTTTCACAAAAAGTTTATATTGGGATTTTATGAGCAAATTTTTTTATAAACTAAATTTAATTAATAGTTTAAATTTCTAGTTAATATTTCACTTAGGGAAATTAATTAAAAGAATCTACCCAAAGTTTTGACTAAACTATAAGTCATAAACACATAAATTGATATATTTTCAAATTTTATGTAATGGTTTTCTATATAATAGATCTTAAAACTCCAAAAGGTTTAACTCATAATAGAAAGTAGTGTTCAACCATTCAAATCGTATGAACAATCCACTCTACATTTGACAAAACTATCTAATTAATCAACTTCCATGGATTAGGATATTCCACAACTATTTTACATCCCAAGATATATATAAACTAGTTAAATGTAACAAAATACATAAATATATATTAATGGAAATATATCTAAACATGTGTACCATGTTATATAATAGGTTTATGACCAATCTCAAAGGGTAAAATAACACTTAGTTAGGTGTGAATATTTAATATGAAAAAGCTCTTGTGGGTGTATCATAGCAAGATATTGATAACTAATCTGGCGTTACCATATATAACATTTTTAATACATATATCTAACTTTATATCTATCTTCCTTCTGCACATAATAAGATAGATTAGTTATCTATATGTAAACTATGTTTTGATATGGTGCACAATATTATATATCAATTTCCATATCATATTATTATATAAATAAGTTCTCTCTATACTTATAAATATTCTCTATACATTACACTCTTAATACAACTATGAAAGACATCATAAAATAAGACTTCTATGAATTTCCATTGTAGTTAGGTATATGGAAGTGCCACTCATATCCCTAAGCTTGGATATTAATCCATTTTTTTTGACAAAACATAAACATATAAATTCTATGTAAATCCATTCATAATAAATACCATATATATATATATATATATATATATATAAACCCAATTCATAATAAATATTATACATATCTCAGTTGGTTGGAATGAAAAATATGGTGATGCTAAGTAAAATAGAATGAATGATTTAATTTAAATGCCAACTATATGGATAGAAATATAAAATAAGGTGAGACCTTATTACCAACATCATATCTACCTACCACTGTGTGACTTACTTAAACACTTAAATTGGTATCTCTATAGGTACATCGATCACTCACAAGGAAAATTTATGTATTTAAAAACAAATAGCCAATTCAAATAATGTTAAGTAAATAGATTAATATGATCAAAAAAATGAATTTCACATATAAAATAATTATGGTGATTTTAAAGGTTATCAAATTATGTTCAAAGTTATAGCAATCCCTTCTAGTTGGGTAAAGACAAATAAAGCATTACCTTTAATAGACACAATGATTTAAATTAATATCTATATATTTAAATTCCTAGACCATGATTCAAGATGGATAATGCCATGGTTGTTTATAGTGAGCAAAATTATTATTTGATTTTAATATGGTATAAGGATAGTCCAATATAAAGGTCTGATTCTTCTATAGGATGATGCTTATAACCTTAACATGCAGCTATAAATGTATGTTTCCTTAAAACACAATTTAGTAAGTTTTAATAATTTGAATATTCCAATAATTGTTTAGTAATAGAATTATTTATAGGATTTATTTTTAAACTTGGTTATTTTAATCAATGCATAAAGTCTTAAAAAATGGGCTTAAAACAAAAATAAGAATTTATTACATAATGGTTGGCATATGTTCATGGATCGACACTCCCTAAGGACCTTAGCTTTATCACCAAAAAGTAAGTTGATATCTAATTTTAATACAAAATAATGACCTTGAATATTTGAAAACATCTCTTATCTCTTAAATTTTCTTATTCACACTATTTGTCCTCCTTTGGCTGCAACTTTACTCTCTTCTCCAACCTCCTCCTTTTCCTCCTCCTTTTTCTATTTTATTTGAAGCATAACCCTAATTTTATAACCCATTTATCTCTAATATAGATCAATTAGTGGCAGACAAAGCATAAACAAAATAATGGTTATTTTTCCATTAACAATAGTGGAGAAGGTTGGGTGGAGAGGGTGGAGATACCAAATATCTTTGGGTGGGATTCAGTGTATATAATCCCTCCATTGGTGGAGTCAAATCTTTATTTTTATAATATTTTTAAGTTTATATTTTTATTTTAATGACTTAAATGTATTTACTTCTTTTTTATTTATGTTTTAAAGATTATATTATTATTTTATTTTTAGTTTTACCATTTTTTTAACTTTCTTTATTATTTTTTCTAAAATAATGATTTTTCATTAGTTTATGATTATCTTAATTTTATCTCTCTTTTTATAAATCATGAGACTTTATTAAAAAGTGGTTTTATTTTATTTTTATTTTTCCTAACTTGCCTTGGTGTACACATTAGAGTCCCTAATTTATAGATAAACCATTAATCAATAAATTCCAATTTATTCTTATTTCATAAATTCTAAAACACTAAGGGTACATATGACCAAAGTGAAAACACAAAAAATGATTTCCAATTAAACTTTAGCTAAATTAATCATGTGGAGACAATTCTAGATGTGTCCAACATTAAACATGTCATACTAACCATTCATTATGAAATTAACATTTGCTAGTTGTTGTGGTGTGTGGAGGGTACCAATCGGTTCCTTTATAGACCTTTGATGTCTTCATCTACATCAACCTTTATATTGATTCTCTCTCTCTAAAATTATTGAGAGATAAATTATATTTCATCCATGTAATAACACATAGATAATTAGATCTTCTCAGATGATAAAATCATAATTAATACTATATAACTAGGTCAATACATTAATATGCTAAAAATGTAAACACATACATAAACCAATTCATAATAAGCAATCATGTATTATAATCTTAACTAAGAAACATTATATTATCCCAAAATAGTATAAATCTCAAGCTTAGTAAAAAATATAATGAAATCTAATTTTTTAATTATGGTCATCCATGAATAATCTAGCAAGTTTATCTAGCAAAGATTCAAGATGTAACATCCTTCCCACTAAAGTTAGTCATCATCCCTGATGACTCTTATTGATATATAAATTTTCAATAAAAACATTTATTAGTAAATTAATAACGTGATATACAATATCAAACTAAAAAAATAAATAGAAAATTACTTGTAGAACTCACCATAGTTCCTCCAAGTTGCACTATTTATAGAGTATTGGTCCCACAAGACCATACTCAATAAGGTTTCCCAACTTAAGAAAACATGGTTGTAAATATTATTTACTCTAAATGATATTATCATGACCACCTCGGGGTCTATAATTGTCAAGACAAGTCAATATACTATAGGACTAACCACTTCTATTTCCTTGAAGGGTTCCATAGGTCTTAGTGAAAATTTTATAGATCTTTTGAGAGCACATAAGATCATCATGAAAGACAAAAAAAATGACAAATGAGAGTTTTAAAAAATCTTCCAACCCTCAACACATCTCTATATCCTAGAGAGTGTTTTTCTCATCTTAGAGAAAAGTAATTAGGGAATATGGAAAGAATAATGTGTATATGTTAATACTATCTCTACTTTGCATAACTTCAGGTAAGTATAACATGTAAATACTATCAATAATCCATGGATCTCCTGAAAAGTGTGATGATGAATAGGAATGGTAAATATAAGTATACAAAAATCATGGAATACTCATCCATATAAAATCTCTATCCATTATATACATGCGTATGGCCATAAGACTGAATTTGATAAGGTATGCCTATCAAATCTTCAATTTGATAAGTTCATCTATCGATCCAACTTAGTAATAATAATCTAAGTTAATATGAGGTTAATAAAGATATCATCCTATCACTTAGAACACACATTCCCAATTCACCACTCTTCCCTTAGGTCTCCATGACCTAGTAATCTTAAAACATGCACAATGTTTACAAAGAATAAAATTTTTATGCTATTAGATCATTGAAAGAAAGCTATATGTTAAATGATTCTATATGTATTCTCATACATACACAATAAATCATATAATAAATCCATAATTGTATTAAGCTACTACTAGCCACATGTAACTAGTATCATATTTCCTAGCCTTAACTTATAGAGTTATATTCATAGTTAAAATAAAATTAATGTTAACATTAGCATAAAATACATAGGTTGAGAATCACACCTTTATTTCAACCTTGTAAGGAAACAAACAAAATAATATCTCCTTATTTTTTCAACTACCATACAACAAGTTGAAAATTTATTCCAACCTATAGATTGGTAAGATGTTTCACACCTCCTATACCTTGCTTTTAGTGAAAGGTAAAAAAAACATATCTCTTTAAAAAAAAAATCATTCATCAAAAGATATCATTATAAGTCTATGAAAGGGTGAATAATATCATACTAATTATAATCAACTTATAATTTTTAGTATATAATTCAATTTATAAATCAAGGTTTGTCACATTACATAGTCTAAAAATCATAAATTAGGTCAATTAGTGACTATAAAAGAGTCAAAATTGAAAATTAAAAAGCTATCATATCAAAAAAAGATATTTAACCTCCCAAGGTAAAAATAAAATAATGTAACTCAATGTTTCCTAAACACTACCTACTTACCCAATCTTGTAAGTATGGTATCTCAATTTATTTATTCAATCGAAAGAAATAAAATACTAATCATAAATATGTGTCCATCCATCTAATCTTAAAAATTATGTCTCACTAAGAGTATAAAACATTCTCCCACAAATTCCAAGGGAGTACAGTCAAACAATATTAATAAATAATTCCCATTTTATAGAATACTAAATGAACATTATGCATGTATGACTCTTTTCATAGCATCAAAATAATGTCAAAAGAGAATAAGATATTAAAAATTAATTCGACTCTATGCTAACTTAAAGAGATGACACTTCTTCCTAAACCACATATATTAAGAGTGAAAATTCCATAAGCTAGTTCTTAACACAAAGTAATTATCAAGAAATATAGATACACTCCACTAAGAAGATTTTCCACTGCCCTAGGTGGTACTAAAATAAAAAAATGGTATTATGAGATTTCCCACTCCTGGGTTAGTAAATAAAGACATAAAAACTAAAGCACATAAATTTAAGTGAAGCATCTCAAGCTTATTATACACTCACAAACCTCAATGACAAAAATGACTAGATAATAAAAAAGGATGTAGTCATACTTGACATGTTTGATCTAAGTGATCAAACTATGGTAGGAATATTTTGTCCATAACTCATGAACTATGCTATATACCCATATACCTAGGCCTCAAATACAACCATCACTAATGGGACACTTGATAATCCAATATCTTAAACAACTTAAAGTGGTACGAGTGCTCTAAAGGGTACACACTCAATGTCCTACACACATTTTATGAATGTCACAAAACTCCAATCATGGTACAACATGGTTCTGCACATAGAAACCACAAGTCCAAATTATAGTGCAATAATTCATGATACTAGATTCACACCAATGAATAAAAGACACAAAAATTCTAATGGACTCATTAGGTCCTAGAGTTCGGGCCACAACTCTGATATCATGTGTAACAACCCTATTGGGTTAGACATAGAATTACATAGTTTTTTAAAAATAGAATAGCATATATACAAGTAGAATACATACCAATAGTCTAATAGAGATCACATACATACTCGAGTGACAAAAATAAATACACATTACATTTTATATCATATAACTCTAATGTCATGAAAAAATTTAATAAAATGGATAAAGAAAGTAATGCATCAACTCAACCATGACTGATACAACTTTGAAATCACCACTATAAATATATAATAATAAGTAATTATAATTCTTTAGATAATAATAAAAATTAATTTTCAATTTAATACAATGTACATAATTTATATACATAGCTTCCTAGAGTATGAGTTCCCCAGACTCTCTAGTATCTATGGCAATCTCAAGTGTTCATCTCAATAAGTGATATTGCTATGGTAAAGGAGAGAATCATTTGAGAAATTTTCCACACCAACCATAGACCAATGACTCCCACACTAACTCTATTATGATATGTCCCTCCTTTCACATATTAGTAGATAGTGACAACACGAGAATCTAGAGAGATAATCTAGTACCTATGTGTTGTATGATTTATAACTAACTAAACATGCATTATATCATAGAATACTCGATATATAGAAATATATCACACATACATGTAAAAAATACTCATGAAATTATAATGTCTCACTAAACATAATTTAACCCAAAGTTCCACACACACACACACACACATAATGATCTAGATCAATCAAGTTCATACACACCACTTGATAGGACTACCTTTATCTAACATTTCAATTATAGTAATCTAGTGAATTCCATCTCACTCCTTACTCCACATAAAAAATGTAGATTCATCAAATACAATTCAAACACAAGATTCATCAACTTATATCCTACTAGCAAATGCATCACACAACATGCTATTAATAAGAGTAGCAAAAAATACATTTAGTTGATCAAATATATGCATGAATCTATCATTTTATTCTCTCTCATAGTAGCTATATAGATTACAAATGTACCACCTAGGTAAACATATAATTTTAAATGTATAATTCAAACAATGTAATTGGTTTTTAGTTATCGACACCCTATGGCAACCCATATTACCATAGTCTAATGTTCTAAGATTTAACTACTAGTTTTCCAAAATTATTGAAATGAAGTAGTCTGAAATACGTGGAAACACAAGAATTATACCAGTAACTATATATAATAAAGAAATTTATCATTCCCATGGAACACAATAACATTATAACATAACACTTTATAAATTCTTAGATTTTGCATACACACATACACATGTCTACCCACTGTAACAACAAATTCTATCCACAATAATATCTACTAGGTATATAATATATATACAAATGTTTATATGAGTTAGGAATAATAGCTACATTAAGTGCCATCTAGTTACAACATAATTTTATATTATAGTACCCTATGGTACCTCATACAATCATATGTTCCCAAAAACATAACAACACATAAACCAAACTTATGAATTTCAAGACTCAATTGGTCCATGTAGATAATAATAATCAAATAGTATAGTATTATACCACTCGAGTATATTTTGCATACAAACTTACAAGGGTATCTCAACATAAAAACATGAATCATGATACATCATTATTTGCCAAGTATAACTATATATTTAATACATTCATAGTATGTAATTCTCACAAGTATCCCATACTAAATACATGTGATTAATAGTCATTCATATTACTAATAGTGATTAAGATAAATCCATTATTCTATTAACTCATTTTTTTCTATGAGATTGTTTTGAAGGTTATAGTTCCTTATTCTTATGAAGCTTAATGACTTATTTAAATCATCTAATAAATAATAGGTATAATCCATATATACCAATAATTGTACATCATAACATGCACCACATGTATGTATTATAACTATATGCAATATGTAAACCATGGTTTAGTATTTTAATCATAACTACTAAGCATGAAGTAGTTATAAAATACATGGACACACACTTTTGCATACTGTAATTAGAGAAACCTAGAAGTTCATTTTCATAGAATATAAGTAGTCTATTTTCATAATCCATTTATATTAAGGGTTTATGAGAAATTATTTTTCTAAAATAACTTTAATCAATCCTTTAAATTTATAGTTAATATTTCACCCTTGAAGATTAATCAAAATAATCCACCCCATATTTTGACTGTTCTATAAGTCATAAACACATAAATTGATATATTTTCAAACTTTATGTAATGGGTTTATATATAATAAAAGATCTAAAAGCTCCATAAGGTTTAACTCCCAATAGATATTAGTTGTGTTCAACCATTCAACTCATATGAACAATTTGATATATGTTTGACAAAACTATCTAATTAATCAACTTTCAGGGATCAAAATGTTCCACAATTATTTTATATCCCAAGATATATATAACCTAGTTAAATGTAATAAAATACATAAATATATATTAACAAAAATATATTTGAACATGTGTACCATGTAATGTACTAGGTTTATGACTAATCCCAAAGGTAAAATAACTATCAATTAAGGGAAAATATTTACTATGTCAAAACTCTTATAGATATATCATATCAAGATATTGATAAGTAATCTGACTTTACCTTATATAAATTTATTAATACATATATCTAGATTTTTATCTATCCACCATCACCACATAATAAGATATATTATTTATCTATATGTAACCTATGTTTTGATATGGTTCAAAATATTGTATATCAATTTTCATATCATATTATTACATAAACAAGTTTGATCTATACCTAGAATGATTTTTTATACATTACACTCTTAATAAAACTATTAAATACATCATAAAACAAGACTTTTATGAATTTCTATTGTAGCTGGGTATATGGCATTGCCACTCATGTCCCTAAGCTTGGATATTAATCCATTTGTTTTGACAACACAAAAATATATAAATTCTATGCAAATTAATTCATAATAGAGAATATATATCTCAACCCAATTCATAATAAATATTCTATATATCTCAATTGGTTGGAATGAAAAATAGGGTGATGATAAGTAAAATAGAATGACCAGTTTAATTGAAATGTTAGCTACATGGATGTAAAGATAAAATATGGTGATGCCTTATTACCAACATCAAATTTACCTACCACCATGTGACTTAATCAAACATTTAAATTGTTATCTCTATAGGTATGGTGATGCCTCACAAGGAGAATTTCTATAGTTAAAAATAAACTAGTTTGAATGATGCCAAGTAAATAGCTTATTATGATCCAAAAAATTACTTTTAAAGATAAAATAAATAGGGTGATTTAAAAATTTATCAAATCAAGTCCAATGTTTTGGAAATCCCAGCTAGATGGGTAAAGAGAAATAGAATCATGCCTTTTAGAGACACATCAATTTAAATTAATATTTATCTACTTAAATTCTCACACTATGATTCAAAATGGATGATGCCATGGCTATTTATAGCAAGAAAAAATATTATCAAATTTTAATATGGCATAATGACAGTCCAAAAGAAAGGTTTGATGCTTTTATAGGGTGGTGCTTATAACCTCAACATGTAACTATAAATATATGCTTCCTTAAGACATAATTTTGTATTTTTTAGTCATTTTCATGTTCTAATAATAGTTCAATAATAACATTATTTATTTTATCTAATTTTAAACTTAGTTATTTAAATCAATGCTTAAAGTCTTAAACAATGATCTTAAAAAAACAAGGATTTTTTATGTAATGGTTGGCATATATTCATGGATCAAATCCCCCTAAGGACCTCAAATTTATCATTGTAAACTAAGCTAATATATATTTTTAAGATAAAATAATGACCCTAAATATTTGAAAACAACTCTTACCTTTTAAATTATTTGATACACATTATCTATCCTCCTTTGGCTGTTCCTCTTCTCTCTTCTTTAAACTCCTCCTTTTTCCCTTTTTTTGAAGCATAACCCTAATTTTATAATCCTTTTATCTATATTACAACTCAATTAGTGGATGACAAAGCATAAATAAAATAATGGTTATTTTTCCATTAAGAGTATTGGATGACAGTTGGGTGGAGAGGGTGGAGATACTGAATATGTTTGGGTGGGAGTTAGTGAATATAACCGCTCTAGTGATGGAGTCAAATATTTATTTTTATAAGATGTTTATCTTTATATTTATATTTTGTTAATTTAAATGTATTTATTTCATTTCTCTTTTTACTTTAAATCTTATATTATTATTTTTTTTAAATTTGTTTTTACCATTTTTTAACTTTCTTTGTTGTTTTATTCTAAAATAATGTCTTTTCATTATTTTGTTATTATCTGAATTTTATCTCTTTTTATAAATCATGAGACTTTATTATTAAAAACTAGATTTATTTTACTTTTATTTTTCCTAACTTGCCTTGGTGCACAAGCAAGAGTCCATGATTTATTAATAACCCATTAATCAAAATATTCAAATTTATCCTTATTGCATAAATTACAAAACACTAATGGGTGACTACAACCAACACACAAACACACAAAATTATTATTGATTAAAATTTAGCTAAACTAATCATGAGTACTTAATTCTAGATGTGTCCATCATTAAACATAATGCACTAACCACTCATTAAATAATTAACATGTGCTAGTTGTTATGGTGTGTGTATAGTACCAAGCAATTCCTCTATAGAACTTCAATGTCTCCATCTACATCGCCCTTTCTAATGATGTTGTCCCTCTATCATGCTTAATGGATAAATTCTCTTGCATCCACCTCATAACACATAGATAATTAGATCTTATAAGATGATAATCATAACAAAAAATATAAAACTAGGTCAATATATTAATGTACTAAAAAATTAAATGCATATATACATTTTTTTTTAATAATAAATCATGTCTTATCATCTTAACTAAGCAACATTATATTATCCCAAAATAACATAAATCTCATTCTTAGTCAAAAATATAACCAAATCTAAATTTATTAATTGTGGTTATCCACAGATAATCTAGAAAGTTAGTTTGGTGAGGAATCACGATGTAACAATAGAAGATAATCATATTGATGACACTTTTATCATTGATAAAAATCCTCATGATGATTATCTAATTTGTCATATTTCCAACATTATTTAAAATGATTATCTGAATTATCATCCTAATGATCCTTATGGCTAGGGTTAAGAATAAAATCCTCATATTGATGACTATTATAACATGGGAGAAAAACCTCTTTATGTTTTTCTAATTTATATCCACCTTTAATTTGATTCATGTGATATTTTAGATGATTTTGTCCATTCACACACATCCTCTCTCCCACCTTGGAATATTTTTGGTGGATAAATCATTAAAATTCATCTCAAATTAAAGTTTATCTTGTACAATCCTTTTTTTAACTCTTTATCTTATGAATAACACCTAGTTCAAATGCCTATTCCAAAATTAATTATAGGTCATGGTAATTCTTATCCTATAGCTTATAAGACTGCTCAAACCTATATTATATGTTCAATTTTAGTTGAAAACTCTTCCATATCATAAAATTGACACAATTACCTATTTACGATTGTGTTTTACATCTGGATATATTGATATTACACTCAAATCAATCCAAATACATAATCCATCCTAATATTGTTTATTTAAAACTAGTTATAAACAACTACAACATCTATGTCATAAAATGTGTTGATACATTTATGCATCAATTTATTATCATTAAAAACTACATCAATTAGGGTGATATAGTAAATATCATATATCCTATTAAATAAAACTACATCAGCTATGATATATAATATGCCATTAGAATTATAAATCACTTTAATTTTATGCACAACTACACTAGCCATTGTTCATATATTTATAATTCTACCTTATGTTACAAATAAAAACATTAACCATAATTTATAATGTGTAAGTATACCTATAATTTTATCTCTTATTACAAATAATTTAATTGGACATGTTATAGAATGTGTCAATATAGTTATGGTTCTACCTCTCCTTGCAAACAATTGCACTAGCCATGGCATAGAAAGTGTTGGTAGAATTATAACTTTACATCATGTTATAAAATTTTTTACCTAACATGACACAAAATTTATAGTTAAAATTATAATTATACCTATTATTATAAATAATTACATCATCCATGATGAATATTAAATATATATAACTCAAATTATTCCTCCTATTATGAAAAAACTCACTAACCATGACCTAAAATGTGCTAATACAATCTTCATGTTTTACCCATTTTCACCATCCATGACCCATAATGTGTAGAGAAAATTAACATATATTTTTAAAATAATCTATTAATAACACTTCCTATAAAATATATTCACCTACATCTATCTAACTATAATAGTTGGGATGATATAATCCATTAAAAATAACCAAACTGTATCAACCATCATCGTTCTACTTAAATCATCTAGATTATCCTAGTCAATATAGTAAAAATTAATTAAAAATTACATAAATTTATTGTAAAATATGAATGAGTGAAACTTAATTCTACCAAAATAGACTATATCATCATATCTTATAATGTACAACACAATTTACAATCACCTCCCAAATATCTTGACATTTCCCTAGATGTCATATTTCCTGCTATAAGATAGACTTACACATGAGATAACATCATTATCATGGAGATAAATTTTTATTTTAATTAAAATAAACATATATATCATAATTTTTGGCATCTTATGATTTCCATCCTTTTCTTATCTCCCATATTGAGGCATTTTGTGATGCCCATAAATTACATGTTGCATCCTTTAGAGCATCTATTGATGCCCATCATTACATGTACATGTATCTTTAAAGAACCTTATATAACCCATCGTAACTCTATCATATTATTGACATATAATCCTTACAATGATATAAAAAATAATAAACTTTCACACCTTAAAAAAACATGTTCATATATTATAAATATTCTAAGACAAATATGCTCTCATTTCACATGTTTTGATTTCATTCTCTTTAGAATGTGTTACTTTTTGTTTTTTTTCATCTTATTTACTATTTTTTCACTCTATTTTACAAACATATTTTTTTATATATACATATTCCATTTCAACCACGTTTAAATTTGAATTTATTTAGTTTCTTCTTATCCCTATCTTTTGGAATGTATTATTTTAGTGATAATCAGCCTTAGTTTTCATTAGAGATATTTTGTAGCACTTATGGATTTTCATACTCCATTTACTTACTTTATATATTATTTTGAATTTTATCTTCTAGATTTATCATAATAAATTTGTAATTAGTTGTATTTTTGGATCTCTAGTGGTACCTTTAAGTTTTTCCTACTACAACACCTTATGCGATAACTTTATTTTATGTCTTATTTCACCTACATTCATCCATAGTTTACTATATGAATATTTTTGGAGCCTTCAAGTTATTCCTACTCCATAACCTTCCTTTATTAAATCTTTGGTATTTTATTTTATGTTTTATTTCACCTACAATTAACCTATGTTTCTCATGTGGATCTTTGGTAGTATCTCTAAGTTTTCATAATCCATTTCCTTCCTTTGTGAATGTTTTGGTATAAAATATTATAGCTTGATAATTTTAGAATATACCTTAGTTTCCATTTTGTATATTTTGTGGCACATTCATGATTTTTAAACTTCATTTATTTCTTTGTGGGATGCCTTGGTATTTTATTTTATGTTTTATTTCACCTACAGTCAGCCTTATTTTTCATTATGGATATTTGGTAACACTTTTAGGTTTTTTAAATCCATCATGTTCCTTTTGGGGTACATTGGTATTTAATTTTATATATTAACCCTCATAAATTTAGTATTAGTTTCCTTTTTGGATATTTATAAGCACATTTAGGGTTTTCATAATCCATTCCTTTCCTTTCAAGATGCCTTGGTAATTTAATTTATAGTTTTATTTTACATTTTTATAATTGGGAATTGTTTAATTTAGAGTTATTTGGTATATATTTTTACTTTTACTCTTTTAGGGTGATTACTATTATGAGTGCTTGTGTTAGACCCTTATGTAGGTTTTATTGGATTTCCTAGTAACATTATTAACAGAATTCATAGCATTTCCCTTATCAATGCTTCCATTTTTATATATTTTATTAAAATTCTATGTACTCTTATATCCCATCTTATTAGAATAAAAAATATTGATTATTTTGGTTATCTATTATCATATGCTCATTGCATCACATTTTTTCATGGATGGATATTCCATGATCCCCATATTTCCATATCCTTTAAATTTATGCTCAATTGGGTTGGTTTTCATATTGCACTCTTTTCTATGGTGCAATATTAGGAGTCTTTAACCATTTTTGTATTTAGGATCTCATATTTAATGATATATTTGAAATTCAAACCACACAAAAAATCATGATCTTGTTTTTGTCATAACCCATATTATAGTTGTATCTCAAACTCCAAAGTTTGTCTCATGATAGAGAGGTCCATTTAGGTACATTAGGTCAATAAAATAGAGTGGAAGGTCTCTCTTTTCTCATATGTATTACATTATGGTGCCACATAATTTATCACACATGTACCTTATACTAAAAATACATTTATGACTATGTAAGTGCCTCAAATAATTAAGAGCATGTAATTAAAAGGTAAGATCCTTTTTTCCTTTCATACTAACCTTCATGGGATGATATTTATACTTTACTTGTTAGACCAGGATTATGATCTCTAGGTGGGGTTATTTAGGTCCTTTATATTATAATATCTTATCCATTCTCACTTAATTAGATGGTATTTTACTAATTAAGTATTTCCACATCACCGTTATGGTTTCTTGCTTCATTATATGTCACTATCTCATATTTCCCATTATTACATTAATTTAGTTTTTGTTAGATAATCACACCCCTCTTATTTATATTATAGATTTTATATTTATTAATTCATATTTGACTCTTATCTTTCATTATGATGTGTCTTCTCTTTTTATCTTGTGAGTTGCACTACAATACCTTGTGTAAAATAATTAGTTCATACTCATAAATTAACATCACCTTTTCATATTTTCACCATCTTCATCATTAAAGTAATATCTCTATATGGCCATATTTTCCTACATGTTTTGTTGATTGATCCTTTGGCATGAATAACCCACCAACTTTGGGTAGGTATTTTTGATAGACCCATCCCTCCTAAAATGAGAGAATTATATAGATATTCACCCCTCATGGTCTTTATTTACCTAGTCTAGGTGCACTAATTTTCACTTAGTGACTCATTGTGACCATTATATTTAAGGCACCTTTATTGGTTCCATAAAATATTTTAAACTTGGTTTTAATGAATTATGGTACTTGAACAAAGTAAATATGAAAATGACTGTTTGTCATATAATTTGGGTGAGTTTCATGATATGTGCATAATAATAGAATGTGCATTCATTGAGGTTTTTCCCACAATGTTAAAATCATCATGTTTAAAGTTTGTTTAATTATTTATACAACTAATTTGGGAAGTAAACACATTCATCATTCCACTAAACATTTTAAATAGTACATCACTAGTAATGTAAATAATTTCAATCAAGATCTACATTAAATATAAATTATGTATAAACCCTAAGCTAACTAACTGAATAAAAAGGGAAAAAGAGAGGGAAAAGAAAGAAAATCCTATTATTATGAAGCAAAATACATACATTTCAATTGAAAACACCCATAGAATTAAACCCTCACTAGCCAATGCATGCAAAATCATCAATGGGGCCAATGTAAGAGTCTAAAAACAAGAATTTGAATGATAAAACCCATAACCACTATATGTATGCATAGATTGAAAGAAAATAAACTACACCACTACTATTAATTGATAAATCTTGAGTAAAACAATGTATTTAAATGAGTTACAATCAATCTCACTAAATTTTCAAGTATAATAATAAGGAAACAAAGAGGGAGAGAAAAAAAAGTGACCAACTCAATGGTCTTTTGGAGAAACCAAGATCTAACCCTAATAATGGATCTCATTGGGAACTTTATAGCATCTTATAATTATTCATTGACTTCATTTCCTACCAAAATTCCCTTAGCATTTTTCATTCCTATCACCTTCTCTTTCTTATAATATAAAGGGTAAAAAAAGAATTCAAAATTGATAATTAAACAAATGAATATCTTAATGGAACATTCAAATTGAGACTAATTATAAACCATGCATAATTAGACAAAAATAACGTTACCATTATCTATGTGCTAGAACTAGATTTTTAGAAATGCAAATGATTCTAAAAATGGACCCCATACATAAAATTTATGGTGAAGATATGATAAATAGGGAAAAATTGTGTTACATAAATATATTCAAAATTTTGGCTCATCCAAGTTTTCAATTTATTATTGATGTGAAATTTATCATCTTAACAAGTGATGCAGGAACATCCTTCAGGATGACTCAAATAGATGTTTGATCAAGAAATTTTGGTTTATTTAGTCCTTTGTAGTCAAATGAAATATTTAGTATGTTTAAAATTTCTTAGGAGTCATGGTAAACATCTTGGAATGTTTTCCAAGGGTCTAGAGGTAATAGAGTAGGCTAGAAATTCAAATTATGATTTTCTTGCCTTTTTATCATATTTGAATTTATGAATAATTTTGTCTAAAATAGTTATGTTAGGAGGTTGCTAATAAGACGTCCAGGTGTCAAATGATTTGGAAATAATAAAAATGACACCATAAACACATTTACACATATGCATAGGTCACTTATACATAGAATCAACCTTGATACTTGTACGAAGGTGCCAGATGTCTTAAAAATGATCTTTGATAGGTAGTTTAGGTAGTTACATTTGATATAAAACATATAAATTTATGTTTTTAATTTATTTGTTTATATGCATTTGAAAAAATTCTCTAATCCCAAGATAAAAATGAATGAAAATGCCCAAAATTTTGAGGAAACATATAACCCTATATTTCTTACATACTACCAAATGTGTTGATTGTAAGTAGATTGATCATGGTAATGGATATTCAATTATGTGTTTTTTATAATGCTCAACATGAATTTACTTGTAAGGTAGTGCACACATAGTCTATAATCAGATAGAGTACACCCAAAAAGTAAATAGGGGCATCATGATGATTGTTATTAAATTTTAAATAGATAATTTAAACCATCTATAAAGTTTCAAAACCCTTTAAGATAAACTTGAATCCTTAAAAAGATACTTGTAAACCTTGTGCACTATGACTATGCATAGAGGATTATCAAGAAATAATGTTGAAATTTTGAATAGAGGTATTAAATTTGGTGTATAATTGAATAAAAAGGGCTTAAGGTGATGTGTTAATATTCTAGATTACCTTTAAAAAGGTTGAAGACTAGATTGGGACTCCATAAACTTCAAGGTAGGGGTCTCTGTAACTTATAAAAAGAGACTATGTATGAATTATGGTCAAGATCATTGTTAAAGAATGGTAAAGAGGCATGGAAGAATCAATACAATGCTTGGAAATTTTGACTAGGGGTTAGGTAGATCTATTTCAATGATTATAGTGGATGGAAGTTGGATTAAAATCTCATGATAGGATTTTGTATGTTCTCAAGTCTTTAAAATCATAGTCAAGGTAAAATTAGGGTTTCATCCTTATAATCCATTTTAAATAGGATTGGACCACTAAATAAATCCAAAACTTTGTCATGTTTTAGTACTCAATGCTTAGGAAGAGATTTTAGTGATTTTGTAGTGAAAAAGTATGGTTTCATACTATTGTGAGGCACTATAGGTAGACAAGGATGGAAAAGACTAATTATGCCTAAATAGAGAACAAATATGGGTTATAAATAAGATTTTAAAGGTTAGTTGAGAATTTAAATTACATTTAGGGGTCAATATCAATAAAGGGTACTTGAAACCATTATTTGATTCCCAATTTGACATCATACATTTTTGTACCAATTAAATTTGCTTAGAAAAAGGGTTATTAGGGACTATGTAGATTACAGGTAGAGTAAAATATGAAGTTAGGTTAAATATTTAAAACGTTGTGAGAGGATTGAAGAGTAAAATAGGACTATAGATAGAAATATTAAGTTGCTAAGAAACACCAACTAATGGAATAATCAATCCATGATCCATTAATAAAGAATTGAGTCAAGAACAAGGAAAAGTGTGAGAAAAGTGTACATTTCATCTGCATCATTTGGTATCAGAGCTTAGGATATCTTAGTAAGGTAGAAATGAATCATGATAGGTAGAGGATGAGGAGAAACAACAACAATCCAAAGGAGATTGCAAGTATTGGATGTTATGGTGGTTGAGATGAGGAACCTGCAAGTAAGATTAGAAGCCATGGAGTTGGCACAATGAAGAGAGATAAATATGGGTGATATATATAATGTTAATGATGACATTACTCATTAATAGGAAAAAAATGAAGGTTATAAAGAAAGAGTTGAGGAGAGGTTCATTAGAGCAGTGATTGGGGTCACTCCAAAGCACAAAATAGAGGTGCCCATCTATGAGGGAAGCCTTAAGGTGGAAGAGCTAGTGGATTGGATCACAACCATGGAAAAATACTTTGATTACAAAGAGGTGAAGGAAGATAAGAAAGTGAATTTTTTAGTAATAAGTTTGAAGGGTAATGCATCCTTATGGTGGAATGGCATTCATAGAGAGAGAAGAATAAGAAACAAAGATAAGATAAAATCATGGGCTAGGATGGTGGCCAAGATGAAGGGCAAGTTCATGCCTAATGATTACTAGAACCAATTTTTTAGGAGGATACAAAACTTAAGGCAAAAATACATGAGAGTGAATGAATACATATAGGAGTTATACAAGTTGACCATTCCAGTAGGCCACATAGAAGATGATGTTGATAAGCTTTCTAGGTATATTAATGGCTTAAGGTTTGCCATTAAATATGAGTTGAGTATTTTGGCACCTAGGACTATTGAGGAGGCTTACCAAGCTACCTTAAGAGTATAAGATAAGTTTTTAAGAAGATAAAGTCAGTTGAATAGAGGAAGAGGTGGAAGAAGCTATAAAGGAAGAAGGCAATAAGAAGAAAGAGGGTAGTCAAGAAATAGAGAACAATAGAAAGGATAAATAAAATAAGTAGATAGTAGTTTATAGGATTCAATTTCATCAAAAAAATGTGGTTATAGAAATAGAGGTGGAAAATTCTATGGTAGAGGAAGAAGCAATTGATGGTTTGTAAGTCAATGCTTCAAGTACATAAAGTTTATAGGGCATAGGTCCTATGAGTGTCCTAAAGATGTCTAGAATGGAAGATCTTGGAGTGAGAGTAGAAATTAGGTGGTGAAACAAGATGAAGAGAATGTAGATTCATTGCCTAACTATGTGGATGATCCTAAAATAGGCTAAATCTTGATAATGAAGAGTGTCCTCCTAAAAACTATCCAAGAGGAGAGAGAACCACCACAAAGAAATATATTATTCTAAACCATGTGAAAAAGTAAAGATAAGTGTTGCAAGGTTATTTTAGACAATGGTAATATGGATAACTTAGTCTCTTCATTGATGTTGTCTAGACTAGGCCTAGAAAGAAGTAAGCATCCAAACCCATAAAAGGTTTTTTGGATTTAGAATAGTCACCAAGTCCTAGTGATTGAGCAGTGTCATGTAGACTTGAAAATAGGTAGATGCAAGGATAGGATACTATGTGATTTTATTCCCATTTATGTATGACACGTAATTCTTAGGATACCATGTTCGTATGATAAGAGAGCATTGGATTATGGGGAGCTAACACCTATACTATTGAGAAAGATGGCTACAGGAATATATTGAAACCATTGAAGGATAATGGATGGAGAGATACACTACGATTCATGTTTTTTGGTGAGAAGGAGTACATGTTAAATTAAATCAGCTATACTATCAAGGAGGATGAGAACATAATAGTTGCAAGAAATAGTCACAAAGTAGATAAGATAGTTCAAATTGAAAAACCATTGGAAGAAGAGAATGCCATAGTTAAAGAGCATTTCAAGGAGCTAAGGGCAAGTAAAAGGGAGTTGTTATAAACTAAATAGTAAAATGATTTTTTCTTAGATGAACATACTAATAATTTGTTCACAAACCTGTACTCTCATTTGTATTTCATACAAAACAAGGAGTTTCTAAGAGGTTTTGTTGATAAAGTGGATATGTTGAGAGAGTTGGATATGGTAAGAGAAGACAATCATCAAGTGGAGAGTGGATACATGATAAAAGTGGATAATTAAGTTATATTAATTGAGGATCTTATGGAAGAAATGTAAGAACCATCAACAACCATTCTAAAGGAAACAAACCCAAGCATAAACAAATGAAGCATGCCAAAGAAAGATTTTGGTTTTCGAATAAATCATCATGAGTTTGTCTTTTTTGATGTGTGTGTTCCATGTGTAGGATGGTTGTAGGAAAATCAATAGGTGTTGAAGATGGTCAATCTTAAGATCACTATGAAAGACATCCACCTCAAAGAAGTAAAAAAGGTGGAGTTGTTCAAAGCACAAAGTGGTATATATGTTACTCATAGGCCTTAAGATCTAGGAGGTGTACCATGGAATAGAAGGAGAGAACCAGAGAGAGGAATGATAAGGATATCAAGACAAGTGGAAAAATTTTTAGGGAAAGTTTCTTTTCATACCCTAGGGGTATGATGCAAGAGCATCCTTCAAGATGAATCAAATAGATGTTTAATAAAGCAATTTTGGTTTAATTAGTCCTTTGTAATCACATGACATGTTTAAGATGTTTAAAAGTTGTTACGAGTCATGATAAACATCTTGGAATGTTTTCCAAGGGTCTATAAATGATTCAGTAGGATATAAATTTAACTTAGGATATTCCCACCTTTTTGTTATATTTGAATTTTTGAATAATTTGGTCTAAAATAGTTGTGCTAGGAGGTTTTCCATAAGCATTGAAGGTGTCAAATAATTTTTAAATAATAAAAATGACACTATAGACACATTTACACATATGCATAGGTCACTTTTATAGACAATCAACCTTGGAACTTGTGCCAAGGTGACAAATGTCTTGTAAATGACCCCTTATAGGTAGTTTAGGTAGTTACATTTGATATAAAACATATCAATTTTGGTTTTCAATTCATTTTTTAAAATGTATTTGAAGAGAGGTCTCTCATCCCAAGTGAAAAATGGATGAAAATGCCCAAAATTATGAGGAGGAAACTTGCAACCCTATATTTCTTATATATTTCAAAAAAATTTAATTGTGAACAGACTACTCATGGCAATAGATCTTCAATTATGCATTGTTAATAATGCTTAACAAAAATTAACCTGTAAGGTAGTGCACACATAGGCTATGATCAGACATAGTATAACCAACGAGTAAACAAGGGCATCATGATGAATGTTATTAAATTTTAAATATATCCCTTAAACCATGTATAAAGTTTCAAAACTATTTAAGATCAACTTGAATCCTCAAGAAGATACAGACCTTGTGCACTATGACTATCCATGTAGGATAGTCAATAATATTGTTGAAAAGTTTAATATAGGTCTTAAAGTTATTGTATAATGGAAGGTGATGTGTTAATACTAGCTTAACTTGAACAATCTTGAAGATTGGATTGGGACTCCATTAAATTTAAGGTAGGGGCTTCTGTAACCTATAGAAAGAGACTATGTATGTAGTAGGGTCAAAAACATCATTAAATAATGGTAAATAGGCATGGATGAATAAATACAATGCTTCAAAAGGTTGCCTATGTGTTAGATAGATCTATTTTAATGTTACAGTGGATGGAAGTTGGATTGAAATATCAAGATAGGATTTTGTATGCTCTCAGGTCATTAAAAACATAGTCAAGGTAAAACTAGGGTTTCATCCTTGTAATCCATTTTGAAAATGATTAGACAAGTGGTAAAATATAAAACTTTGGAATGTGTTATTACTCAATGCATAAGAATATATTTTAGTGATTTAGGAGTGAACAAGTATGGTTTTATACCATTGTGAGGCATTATAGGTAAATAGGGTTGGAAAGGCCTAATTAAGCCTAAGTAGAGATAAAAAAGGGTTATAAAGAAGCTTTAAAAGGTGATTTAAGACTTTATAATAAACTAAGAGGTCAATATCGATAAAGGGTACTTGAAACTATTATTGTATTCCCGATTTGTTACTGTACATTTTCATACTAGTTAAACTTTCTCAAAAAAGGGGTAGTAGGGACTGTGTAGATTATAGGCAGCATAGAATATGAAGTTTGATGAAATATTGAAAAGGTTATGAGAGGATTGAGGAGCCCAATAGGAATATATATAGAAATATTAATTTTTTAAGAAACACTAACTAACTCAAGGAACATAAGAATCATTAATGACATAATGAACCCATGATCCATTAACAAATAATTAAATCAAGAATGAGGTAAAGTGTGAGAGAATTGTGCATTTCATCTACATAAACAAGTAATTACATTAAACCCCAGTGATAATTGGGTAATCAACCCTTGATTATCATAAGGGGTGTATTGGAATTCATATTGGGCTCATGTGGATATTCCACAAGTGAAATTGGGTCCATTAATTGCTCAAGATGACCCTAATCAATTCATTAATTTTTTTAATAAAAAAACTAACTAAAAAATTATTATGGATTAATTATATTTTTAAAATTAAAAAAATATTAAATAAGTTTTAAATTTTAATTAATTATAATTAAATCAATAAAGATTAAATTAAACAAATCTTAGTAAAAAATTAAAAATGAATAAAATATAATAAAAAAGACAAAACATACCTTTTAAATACATACCCCCAAATTAATTCTAATCATGTGGACAAATAACACTTGTAGTTTCAATAAAAAGGGGCAAATGGTTTATCAAATATATGTCTAATGCCTTTTATACATAGGATACTTGATAAGTGAGTCTTTATTCTATGTGGTGAACCATATAGGTCTAAGGTAGGTAGTCAGGATTTTGAGGGGGAAAATACCTATAGATTATATGCATCAAGGAAATGGGGTTGTAAACCCATGTATAACAAAGGTTCAGGGGCTTGGGATCCTCAATGACCTAGTCAAGGGCCAAAACCTTGATTAACATTAAAATACCATTAGCCACCATCTCTCAACATAGTCAAGAAATAACTACCACAAATCATTAAAACATGTTCCTTACCCCCCACCAAGACATACACAGGACTTATAGTTTTATTAAAATTAAAATCCATGAAAAACTCTCATAGAACCTATCTAGGCTTCAGAAGCTTAATTAGTTCTTGGGCATAAAAAAATATTAAAAATTTGTGCAAATTATCCCTTACAAAGCCTAGTTAGCACTAGGCTAGATAAAAATGATGAAATAGACGTAAATGGATAAAAGTGCAAGTTTTTCCTTGAGATAACAAGATTTTACCTAACTTGATGGGATATTTCAATTATAAAACAAAATCTTAGAAGTCAATTTTGAGAGTCAAGCAAAACATGAAACTTGATTGAATGGGCCTTACTAATGAGATGAAGCCTGTTTTAGAGGTTGAAATGGAATGAAAACCAAAAAGAATCATTAGAAAAATCTAGGAGGCCCATGTAACCTAGAGAAAAATTGATTGGGAGACCCTATAAGTTGATTTTAGTCATTGGGAAAGTTATAAAATGTGTTTACTTATTCTAGTTTCTAGTAACTTGATGCATGAATGAACATACACCTCATCACCCTTAATATGCACACATAAAACTAGTATTTAAATGAAAACAAAAAACATAATTTCTTTTACATTATTCAGTGTAAAACTAGAATTAGATCCTATCGAATATCCCCAAAGTTTTAGTTTACTAGGTGATGGCATGTTAATCTTCACTCATCTGGGCATTATGATAGTTCCAATTTAAGTGGCATGTGTTAGTGTGAAAATTAATTTTAGTGTTTTTTTACATTATTCAAGTACCTTGAAAAACACCAAAATGAAGTTTCACACCAACACATTCCCCTTAAATTGGAACTATCATAATGCCTAGATTAGTGAAGATTAACATGCCATGACCTAGTAGACTAAAACCTTGGGGATATTTCATAGGATATCATTCTAGTGCTAATTATGATGAAATGTTTTTTCACACATGTTAACACTTTAGGCTCACCTCATGGTTAGCCTCTCTTGAAAGTGATTTAGTTTTCATACCACCTAAACCTATGATTTATCAAATAAACCACCTTCCATATGTAGTTGGCCTCTAATTTGAGGGTACACCAATTCATTTATATTCATGCAGTGGACATACTTTGTGCCTACAACATGTTCTTGAGTAGGGATTGGTTTAGACCACTAAAAGGTTACATAGAAACTGACTTATCCCACATGTGGATCCCATGGAGAGGCATATATAACCAAGTGAGAATTGAATGTGAGCCCAAGATGACTCACATGGTAATAAAATACAATAAAATGAAGGAAATATTTTTTAAAGAGTTAGATCTCAAGGTGTATGTACTTGGAAAGGAAGCATAAGAATATATAAAGTTTTACATTAACATGTTGTCCATACAAAAAAGTTTAAAAACTAAGGAATTAGACTAGGTTGATTAGAATAATTTCCTCTCTACACCTAGAATCACTTATTTTACTATTGCTTATATAGTTTAATAATAGGTAAAACCAACTAATCCATGTGAAAAATAATGCTATCAATAGTTATTTCCAACATTGGGTATGGTTGAATTATAAATTATCAAGTTTAATGAGAGTTTTCCAAATGAAGTTAAGGGGTATTTGATCTCTTTTGATGAGTAAACATCTACTCTAGATAGCCCCATACTCACTTCTACCATTGAATACCTGGCTAGGAGGTCTATGCCAGTTGAGGAACAAGATGAGTGTCTAAATGGAATTAATAAAATCAGAGAATAATTCCATGTTGTAACAATGCCAAATTATTATAATTTAAAATTAATGGTTGAAACTCACATGTGGATACTAAAATTTGATATTTTTAAATCTAAGAGGGGGTGTAGTGTTGGTATATAACTTATCAATACATGAGGGAAATAATACATTTATACTTTTCACCTAAAATTTGGTTACATGAATAATGTAGCTAAGTATGAGACACTAATTCGTGGTCTCTTACTCACATTGAATAAGAAAGTAAAAAATCTCATAGTATTTGGTATTTTGAATCAGTGGTTAAACAAACGATAAGTCATTATTCTTATAATGACAAACATTTTTCTAGGTGTCACATCTGAGTGTAGAACTTGATAAAATATTTTTATGAATTAAAAAAAATCCACTTCATAGAAAGAATTAAATGGAGGATGTATTATCTACAGCCATTAGTACCCTAAAACCTATATCTAACTTAAGGTTAAGAAGTTTCTATGTGGAGTTAGTATCCACCCCTTCCATTCCTGATAATATCCATAACTTCAAAGTGTTCAATTATGATCAACACATCATTTAATTAATCACCAACACCAATGTATTTAATTGTAGATCATAATTGGATATAATAGAGAATAATTATTATTGGATGAGGAAGGGGTCAACAACTTAAAAACTAATAGTATACCTAAGGGTATGGTTTCATTAGAATGTTTATTAAACATAGGTTACCAATGTGAGAAATAAAAACCAACCCACACTAATGTTATGTTGCATTAGCAATTTAACCTTAATAATGACAATGAGTCAAAGAACGCACTTCTAGGCATGACATACACTAAATAGAGAAACAAGACTTTATTCAAGCATTAAAATATTTTAAGGATAATATTGCATAGAGATATGAGGAACTAAAAGTGTTTAATACATCCATTCTCATGCATACCATTCCTCTCAAGCCATGAGTCAAGCCATTATGATAAATACAAAGACCAATCAATCCACTAATAGAACCATTGATATTCAAAGAGATACATAAATTTATCCAAACAAGGATAAATTTTCCTATTAGGCACTCCATGTGTGGGTCCAATTTGGTGAATTTCAGTAAGAAAATTATAGAGATAAGGCCATGTGTTGACTTTCACACCTTGAACAAGGCTTAAGAAAGGGATAATTACCCACTACCTTCATTAGATGAAGTTTCACATATAATGAACAACTCATAGATGATGCCATTCTTACATGGGTACTCAAAGATAAAGCCAAGTGGATAAAGACATTGAGGAGTGAATATCTCTATATTTCACTCCTTTTATGAGGGAAGGTGCATCAAAAAAACCTTCCCATAGTTTCCATTAACATCAAAGGACCGATCAATAGTTTCTTTATTTCACACATTGATTTTGAGTTTTTAATCATTTGAGTCTCTGACTTCTTTTATTACACATGCATGTTTAATTTAAGTTTTCACATGAAAGATAGGAGGCATCCCTTTATGAATTCGGCCAAATCTAAAGTAGATGTTATCCTTCAAGTTGACTCGTGGATGTATAAGGAAATAATGGGCCTCAAGAAGAAAATGGAAATAATGGAATATAATCAAGAAGCTGATTGGAACAAAATCAATAATCTGGAAATGGAGATGAGGGATATTCCAATCAAACTTAAAGACTATGATGATCATACTGAAAAGGATGAAGACAATCCAAAAGAGAACACAAAAGATTTAAGTGACGTATGTCAAAAAGATAGGAGGCATCCCTTTATGAATTTGGCCAAATATAAAGTAGATGTTATCCTTCAAGTTGACTTGTGGATGTATAAGGAAATAATGGGCCTCAAGAAGAAAATGGAAATAATGGAATATAATCAAGAAGCTGATCGAAACAAAATCAATAATCTGGAAATGCAGATGAGGGATATTCCAATCAAACTTAAAGACTATGAGAACAATCTAAGAAGGCTCATTAAGGAAAGTAGAATGAAGATGGAGGAGGTTAATTCTAGTTTATGTGCAGCTGCTGCAAACATTGGAAAATGAGCAAATGAGGAAATAAAATCTTTAGAGGGGCCTAGTAAGAGGACCAGACAGAGCTCAAGGAAGAAAGCAATGCAAGAGGTTGCTATGTCAGTGGTAATATCTATATAGGACACTGCTGTGATTGGAAAGGAAGTGGTGAAGATGATCCTGGAATTAGAAGAATAGGATCTTTTTGCTCTTACAGTCCTGGTCTTTTTAGTTGGATGTTATAACTGGTTCCATTTTCTGGCTCTTTATTTTCTTTTCATACTTGAGTTTTCAGGTCTCTGTAAAACTTGGGGTCTATCTTTTGATGATCTTGAATTATGGTTTCAGGTCCCTGTAAAACTTGTTTTTGATACTGCTTAGTAGAAGGTGTTAGGTTTGTTTCACCTGTGGACGTTATTGTTATATCCTTCTTCCTTTGTTTTAGGGTTTTGGGGCCCCTTCAAAACCTATTTTTACCCTAATCTAAAACTATAAAATGTATGCATGAAGCATAAATAGATGTAGTTATTCCAAATCAATCTTAAATTCAAATTTTCATATAAAAGTGATATTAAAATAACTATGGTTTGCTCACAACTAGAGTCTTTTTAGCTAAACTAGGAGATGGAAGTAGTATTGAAACTGGTGTATTAGTTGAACTCAAATATGGAGTGGATTTACACATGATATTATACTCCATATCTTGATAATTTTTATACCTAACAAAACATCATGATCTTATTATGATCATATCCAAAATATGTGGTCTATTCACCTTCTTAACCTATATTATTAATCTTACATGTTTAGCTTTTATAGCTCTGAAGCTTATCTATAAGATATCCATGTCTGTGGTTTTATTCCTTATAAAAATTCAAATTATCCTTAATATATTCAAAATTTAACCCTTTTATACTCTGATTGAATTTGACTAAGGTTTGATAAATTAGTTTATAAAAATGGATGTCACCACCAACTTCTAATACCATCTCATGTATTTGCCAACTCCAATTCATTAAAAATTTATCTTGATTGCTTAGCATGTTTAGTTATTATTGAGACTAAGGCCTCAATAGATGTCATATAATCCCTTACTTCTTGGCTATAGATGACCACTAAATTTAATGCATTTTATGCCCCCAAGGTTGACATTAATATAAGATGGTTGAAAGCCTTATTTGGGGTGTATAAAACCAAAAAAATATATTTGTTCTCATTTTATTTCAAAGTTTTGAATAATTTGTCTATTTTAGTTAAATGAGGCAATAACTATGTCTTCAAGGAGCCAATCGTGTCTAGAATACCACACCACCCTAAGGATACATTTTGAACATCCTATTTAATCTCAAAGGGAACGTGGATGACAAGATGTTCTATGATATTTTCCAATTCTTGATCTAGATCCTTTCTCACCTATTTAGTAACCTAATGGAGTTATAGAAAGGCTCTACTATGGACATCCATATAGGACTTATTCCTCAATGTAGGGGGACTGACCTATTATTATACTAAATCTCTTGGAAATAGAAAAGACTTATTATTTTTCCTTTAGAATCAAACTTTTCCCAATGTTGTCCTCTATTTTTATTATCTTTACCTTTTGCACAAAGTGTCAGGATCTAAAACACACAGCTCTGATACCAATTGTTAGGATCCACTCCTTAAGAGTAAACTTGATTACCTTTTGTATAAGCAATTAAACATGGAATTAAACCAGAAGTAATAAGTAGCTAGAATTTAGAATCAGCACAGAATATGAGAGACAATACAATCCTATATTAACACTCTTCTAGAAAGAAATACAATGAAGAAACCACACTCTTCCCACACCTCTCAGATGTACAATAATTCTCCCTCAAGATTTCTCTCTCTCAATTACAAACCAACTCAAAACACAGAGTTGTTCCCTCCACCAGTCATTTGTGACAATAAACTCAACTGATTATTTTTCCTACAATACCAGTCCACCAAGTACTCCAAGTACTCCAAGTAGATATCCTTGATCTTGCACACCTACAAATCTAACTGATCTTACTTACCATGTAGATCTCCCTAATCTTGCATAACCTACAGATCAACTCATCTTACACACCTTGAGACAACCAACCCAATTGTTGTTCTTGCCTTCAAGTTGAGGATCTAATCCTTGTCCTTAGACTTGTCCTTGATTACAATACAACCCCATGGGTCTATTAAATAGATCCCAAAACAAACAATAATTAGAAACATAGACTCAAGACTAAAATTAGTCTTAACATGTAAACTAACTATCCATCTAAAATTAGACCAGTTCTAGAGACGCATGCAAATGCACACACACACACACACACACACACACACACACACACACACACAGGTTGCCAACATCGGTTCCTATCAGACTGATGTCGACTGACCCCTAACCAATGTCAGTTACCGTTTATGCTGAATATGACTAATGTTGGTTGGCTTGACTGACATCGATTACTTTAACACTCAATAACCTCCACCATTTACATAATAGTGAAGCTTTTAACTCCATAACCTAACAATCTCCCACTTGGAGATAAATAGTTGCACTTGTACTTATACCTATACATCTTCTAATTTTGTTTCCTAGCTCCTATCTCTCTTCAAAATTAATCTTTAAAACCAATAGAAGTTGAATGAAGATTCAACTTCTCCTTTGTTCCAGGCTTTGTTAACATTTTTGTAGGGTTCTTATCCTTACTAGCCACTATGACTGCAACATCCTTCTTCATCTCTAAAATCTAGCTAACCACCATACCACCAATAGTGAACACCTATCTTGTGTTGCTTCTCCTGTCATCCAAGTCACCTATCATATCTGAATCTACATACCCATGTAGAGAAGTGCTTGACCCTGCATAACATAAATACCTATTGTTGGTCCCTCTCAGATATCTGAGAATCCACTCAACTGCTTTCTAGTGCTCCTTTCCTAGATTGGCCATAAACCTGTTGACAACTCCCACTACTTAGGAAATATCAGGTCTAGTACTCATGTACTCAACCTCATCATGTGATTTAGGACACTTTTCTATGAACTGTCCAACCATAGGTGTGCTAACTAGTTTTAGATCATGCAAATTAAACCTCTCCACTACCTTATTCACATAATCCTCTTGAGACAAAATCAACCTATGATTGTCCCTGTCTCTAGAAATACTCATGCCAAGGATTTTCTTTGCTCCTCCTAAATCCTTCCTGGCACATGTCTGAGCTACTTTTACCTTTAGCTCATCAAATCTCTGCATGTGTGACCCTGCAACAAGCATATACACTACATATAGTAATAGGATAATGTAGCTAATATTATTCAACCTAGTAAAATAAACACAATGGTCACATTGACATTGACTAAAGCCATGCTTTTTCATACACCTGTCAAACCTATACCACTATCCTAGAGCTTGCTCAAGACCATATAACCTGGCCTTCTGTCTCACATGTCCATTATCTCCTTTCTTTAACCTATGAATCCATTCATATTTTAGTGATTTCATTTTGGCTGGCAACTCTACCAAATCTCCCATTTAGTTCTCTTTTAAGAAATCAATTTTCTCATTCATGCCATGCTCCCACTATTTCTTGGATTCTACCTACATTGCCTCTTCAAAACTTCTTGGTTCTTGACCATCAATGAGCAACAAGTAGTATAAAGAAGGGGAATAACAAATTTGAGCCTTACTTACCCTTTCAGTCCTCCTCATGGGCATTTGAGACTCCTTGACAGCTTGTTGTCTACCCAAAATCCATTTTAATAGTGACTGATCTTGGTCACCTCTACCCGACCTCAGTCTGCACTCGATCGATGTCATTTCCACCTAATCATCGACATTAATTTCCTAACCAACGTTGGTGCCCACCTGCTCGACATCACTGACTTTGGTTTGCACATGACCGACATCAGTTCCTACCTGATCGATGTCAGTTCTCACCTAATAGACATCGGTAACTATGTTTTCCTATGAGTGATGATTTTTACCCGCAAGCTCATTTTAGATCATAACCTTGTCCAAATCAACACTGCCCCACTCAGAATTATTTAGCCTCTTAAGCTAATCTCTATTCATCATCTTCTCTTTTAAAACTAAGGCTTTCTAGTTCTTAACTTTGTCAAAAAACATCAGATTTCCTCTTTATGTAATAGACCCAATCCTTTCTTGTAGCATAACACTGTGATCCTCCAATAGAAGCTCCCTTTTTTGTTGACCTAGTTTCAAGAAACCTCACTTTCTTCTGTTGCTTACAAAAATCTCAATCTATGCTTTTCAAATCTGAAAGCTTACCATTTGACTTAAGAACATCCATTTCCTTCTCACTCATGTGACCAAGCCTACAGAGCCACATCTTTGCATCTACACCTGAAGTAGATAAAATATAAGGAGAATTAGTAATACAAGTAGATAGATAAAAAGTACCTACATTCTTACCACATGCTAATACAAGTGCACCCTTGAAAACTTTCCAAGATTCCACTATGAGAGTTAGTGTGTAACTCTCATCAACCAACTTTCCTACAAAAATCAAATTCTGCTTCAGGACTGGGACATTCATGACATCCTTCAACACCCATGTGTTGCCAGTCAGCAATTTCAACTGCACTTCCCCTTTGCCAACAATTTGACAAGGCTCACCAACCCCTAAATAAATCTTTCCAAAGTCTCCATGGACATAATCATGAAAAAATTCTCTATTTGGGGTTACATGGAGAGAGGCACCAAAATCTAAACCTGAAGATTCCACTTCATCCAAGGAACATACAAGAGCATCCTATGCAACAATACCTACATCTTTTGCTTCTTCATTTCCTTCATGCTCATCTTCTTTCAACCAACAATCTTTCTTTACATGCCCTTTCTTTCCATAGTTCCAACAGGTTATACCTCCATTTCTGGATTTAGATCTACTACCTATCTTTGACCTTGATTTCCCTTACTTGCTCTTCTCTCTTTGCCTTCCCCTACTTTCAACACTTAAAGCATTACCTGATGATTCCCCTATGCTTTTCTTGCAATTTTTTTCATTCAAGATTACACTAACAACATCATCAACTTTCAAGATATTTGAAGCAAATGCAGTATTACTAACTGCCATTACCAAACTATCCCAACTTTCAGGTAAAGAGCATAAGATTAAGAGAGCCTTAATTTCATCATCAAAATCTATATTGACTGAAACTAACTGATTTACTAATCCATGGAAATCACTAAGATGACTATGTACCGATCCACCTTCCTGCATTTGCAAATTAAATAATTACTTCATAAGAAATACCTTATTCGAAGCTGAGGGTTTTTCATATAAATTTACCAAAGATTCTATTAACTCTACCATTGTCTTTGCCTGTGATAAGTTGGAAATCACAGACGATGCCAGGATCAACCTTATATATCCCAGAGCCTTCTGATCAAGAACATTCCATTCTTCATCTTTCATATCTATGAGCTTGCATGCAACCCCACCCAATGATAAGTACAGATCTTTCTGATATAGATAATCTTTTATCTACATCCTCCATAATTGATAATTCTTGCCATTGAATTTCTCCATTCTTAGCTTACTTTCTTCTACCATTGCTTTACTCCCACTCAAACAAAAAACCTTGTGAGTGACCTGTAATCAACAAACACTAACCTATTCCAAACCAGGCTCTAATACCACTTGTTAGGATCTAAAACACATAGCTTTGATACCACTTGTTAGGATCCACTCCTTAAGAGTACACTTTATTACCTTTTGTATAAGCAACTAAACACGGAATTAAACCAGAAGTAATAAGTAACTAGAATTTTGAATCAGCACAAAATATGAGAGATAATACAATCTTGTATTAACACTCTTCCAAAAGGAAATACAACGAAGAAATCACACTCTTCCCACACCTCTCAGATGTACAGTAATTCTCCCTCAAGAGTTCTCTCTCTCTCAATTACAAACCAACTCAAAACATAGAGTTGTTCCCTCCACCAGTCATTTATGATAATCAACTCAACTAGTTATTTTGCCTACAATACCAATCCACCAATTACTCCAAGTACTCTAAGTAGATCTTCTTGATCTTACACACCTACAGATCTAACAGATCTTACTTACCATGTAGATCTCCCTAATCTTACACAACCTACAAATCAACTGATCTTACACACCTTGAAACGACCAACCCAATTGTTGTTCTTGCCTTCAAGTTGAGGATCTAATCCTTATCCTTAGACTTGTCCTTGATTACAATACAACCCCATGGGTCTATTAAATAGATCCCAAAAAAAATAATAATTAGAAATGCAAACTTAAGATTAAAATTAGTCTTTACATGCAAACTAACTATCTGTCTAAAATTAGACCAGTTTTGGAGACGCATGCAAACGCACACACACACAGGTTGTCGACGTCGATTCCTGTCTGATCGATGTTGGCTGACCCCTAACCAATGTTGGCTACTGTGTATGCTAAATATGACCAATGTTAGTTGGCTTGACTAATGTTAGTTACTCTAACACTCATTAGCCTCCACCATTTACATAATAGTGAAGCTTTTAGCTCCACAACCTAGCAATCTCCCACTTGGAGATAAACAACTGCACTTGTACCTATACCTATACATATTCTAATTTTGTTTCTTGTCTTGTATCTCTCTTCAATTTTAATCTTGAAGACCAATAGAAGTTGAATGAAGATTCAACTTCTCCTTTGTTCCCATCTTTGTTAACATTTCTGCAGGGTTCTTATCCTTGCTAGCCACTATGACTGCAACAACCTTCTGCATCTCTGAAATATAGCTAACCACCATACCACTAATAGTGAACACATATCTTGTGGTGCTTCTCTTGTCATCCAAGTCACCTGCCATATCTGAATTTACATACCCATGTAGGGAAGTGCTTGACCCTGCATAGCATAAATACTTGTTGCTGGTCCCTCTCAGATATCTGAGAATCCACTGAACTACTTTCTAGTGCTCCTTTCCTGGATTGGCCATAAACCTACTAACAACTCCCACTGCTTGGGCAATATCAGGTCTAGTACTCATGTACTCAACCTCATCATGTGATTTAGGACACTGTTTTATGAACTATCCAACCATAGGTGTGCTAACTAGTTTTGCATCCTACAAATTGAACCTCTCCACTACCTTATTCACATAATCCTCTTGAGACAAAATCAACCTATGATTTTCCCTATCTCTAGAAATACTCATGCCAAGGATTTTCTTTTCTCTTCCTAATTCCTTCCTAGCACATGTTTGAGCTACTTTTACCTTTAGCTCAGCAAATCCCTACATGTGTGACCTTGTAACAAGCATATACACTACATACAGTAACAAGATAATGTAGCTAATATTATCCAATCTAGTAAAATAAACACAATGGTCACATTGACATTGACTAAAGCCATGCTTTGTCATACACCTGTCAAACCTATACCACTATCATGGAGCTTGCTCAAGACCATATTACCTGGCCTTCTATCTCACCTATCCATTCTCTCCTTTCTTTAACCTGTGAATCCATTAATATTTTAGTGCTTTCATTCTGGCTAGCAACTCTACCAAATGTCCCATTTGGTTCTCTTCTAACGAATCATTTTTCTCATTCATGCCATGCTCCCACTATTTCTTGGATTCTACCGGCATTGCATCTTCAAAACTTCCTAGTTCTTGACCATCAGTGAGCAACAAGTTGTATAAAGAAGGGAAATAATGAATTTGATGCTTACTTACCCTTTCAATCCTCCTCATGGGCATTTGAGACTCCTTGATAGCTTGTTGTCTGCCCAAAATCTATTTTAATAGTGACTAATCTTGGTCACCTCTGGCCGACCTTGGTCTGCACCTGACCGATGTCATTTCCACCTGATCGATGACATTGGTTTCCTGACTGACATCAGTGTCCACCTGCCTAACATCACCGACATTGGTCTACACATGATCGACATTGATTCTTGCCTGATCAATGTTGGTTCTCACCTGATCGACATCAGTAACTGTGTTTTCTTGTGAGTGATGATTTTTACCCATTAGCTCATTTTGGATCATAACCTTGTCTAAATCAACACTGCCCTACTCAAAACTATTTAGCCTCTTGAGCTGATCTCTATCCATCATCTTCTCCTTGAAAACCAAGGCTTTCCAGTTCTTAACTTTGTCAAAAACATTAGATTTCCTCTTTATGCAATAAACCCAATCCTTTATTGTAGCATAACACTGTGATCCTCTAATAAAAGCTCCCTTCTTTGTTGACCCAATTTCAAGAAACCTCACTTTTTTTTGTTGCTTACAAAAATCTTGATCTATGCTTTTCAAATCTAAAAGCTTACCATTTGACTTAAGAACATCCATTCCCTTCTCACTCATGTGACCAAGCCTACATAGCCACATCTTTGCATCTACATCTGAAGTAGATAAAATAGAAGGAGAATTAGTAATACAAGTAGATAGATAAAGAGTACCTACTTTCTTACCACATGCTAATACAAGTGCACCCTTGGAATCTTTCTAAGACTTTGTTGTGAGAGTTACTGTGAAACCCTCATCACCCAAATTTCCTACAAATATCAAATTACACTTCAAGACTGGGACATGCATGACATCCTTCAACACCCATTTGTTGCCAATCAGCAATTTCAGCTGCACTTCCCCTTTTCCAACAATTTGACAAGGCTCACCAACCCCTAAATAAATCTTTCCAAAGTCTCCATGGACATAATCATGAAAACATTCTCTATTTGGGGTTGTATGGAGAGAGGCACTAGAATCTAAAACCCAAGATTCCACTTCATCCAAGGAACATACAAGAGCATCTTGTGTAATAATACCTACATCTTTTGCTTCTTTATTTCCTTCATGTTGATCTTCTTTCAACCAATAATCTTTCTTTACATGCCCTTTCTTTCCACAGTTCTAGTAGGTTATACCTCCATTTCTAGATTTGGATCTACTGCCTATCTTTAACCTTGATTTCCCTGCTTGCTCTTCTCTCTTTGCCTTCCCCTGCTTTCAACACTTAAAGCATTACCTGATGATTCCCCTATGCTTTTCTTGTGAATTTCTTCATTCAAGATTACACTAACAACATCATCAACTTTAAAGATATTTAAAGCAGACGCAGTATTACTAACTGCCATTACCAAACTATCCCAACTTTCAGGTAAAGAGCATAAGATTAAAAGAGCCTTAATTTCATCATCCAAATCTATATCGACTAAAAATAACTGATTTACTAATCCATGGAAATCACTAAGATGACTATGTACTAATCCACCTTCCTGCATTTGCAAATTAAATAATTGCTTCATAAGAAATACCTTATTTGAAGCTGAGGGTTTTTCATTTAAATTTGCCAAAGATTCCATTAACTCTACCATTGTCTTTGCCTATGATAAGTTGGAAATCACAGATGATGCTAGGCTCAACCTTATAGATCCCAGAGCCTTTCGATCAAGAACATTCCATTCTTCATCTTTCATATCTGTGGGCTTGCATGCAACCCCACCCAATGATAAGTACAGATCTTTTTGATATAGATAATCTTCTATCTGCATCATCCATAATTGATAATTCTTGCCATTGAATTTCTCCATTCTTAGCTTACTTTCTTCTGCCATTGCTTTACTCCCACTCAAACAGAAACCCCTGTGAGTGACCTGTAATCAACAAACACTAACCTATTCTGAACCAGGCTCTAATACCACTTGTTAGGATCTAGAACACACAACTTTGATACCACTTATTAGGATCCACTCCTTAAGAGTACACTTGATTACCTTTTGTATAAGCAACTAAACACAAAATTAAACCAGAAGTACTAAGTAACTAGAATTCAAAATCAACACAGAATATGAGAGACAATACAATCTTGTATTAACACTCTTCTGAAAGGAAATACAATGAAGAAATCACACTCTTCCCACACCTCTCAGATGTATAGTAATTCTCCCTCAAGAGTTCTCTCTCTCTCAATTACAAACCAACTCAAAACATAGGTTTGTTCCCTCCACCAGTCATTTGTGACAATCAACTCAACTAGTTGTTTTGCCTACAATACCAGTCCACCAAGTACTCCAAGTACTCCAAGTAGATCTCCTTGATCTTGCACACCTACAAATCTAACTGATCTTTCTTACCATGTAGATCTCCCTAATCTTGCACAACCTACAGATCAACTGATCTTACACACCTTGAGACAACCAACCCAATTGTTGATCTTGCCTTCAAGTTGAGGATCTAATCCTTGTCCTTAGACTTGTCCTTGATTACAATACAACCCCATGGGTCTATTAAATAGATCCCAAAACAAACAATAATTAGAAACACAGACTCAAGACTAAAATTAGTATTTACATGCAAACTAACTATTCATCTAAAATTAGACCAGTTTTGGAGACGCATGCAAATGCACACACACACACACACACAGGTTGCCAATGTCGGTTCCTGTCTGATCGATGCCAACCGACCCCTAACTGATGTCAATTAATATGTATGTTGAATATGACTGATGTTGGTTGGCCTGACTAACATTGGTTACTTTGACACTTAGCAACCTCCACCATTTGCATAACAATGAAGCTTTTAGCTCCATAACCTAACACAAAGCTAGTAAAATCAACAAATAATGAGCTCATAGTGGGTATATCAGTAACATTTAGGTATGAACTCTTAGAATTTGAATTTCCATATTCCTTAGACCATTCTATAGGTTCCAATTATGTTAGGTTTACTAGTCGTGCCTCTATCTAGGTATCCTCTTAAGGCTCCATCTTAGGACTTAGATTTGGCATAAAAGGACAAATTATATTTGACTAGTCTACATTCCCCAAATGTGGCATTAGGTGTATAGTGTAGACATGCTTATTCCTTTCACTTTTATTGGTGGTTAACATTACCATGGTCTAAATTTCTTCTAAGTAAGGCATGGGTGATTAAACTGAGTAGATGATGTTGGAGATAGAGTGCAGGGTTTGTTGGTCATAGTAGTAGTAAAGGTGGAAACCAAAGTAATGCTTGAAAAAATAGGTAGGGAGATAATTCTAGATGAATATAGTGGCATAGTAAGGAAATCATTAATAAATGGTAATTTTTTAATGGAAGGGTACCCTAGGAGAGTAGTAGGAATCAAACCCTTACCTAATTTATCACTTCTAAGGGGTTACTTTTGTTTGAATTATTGTAAGATCAAGACTTTGGCCTACTAGAGTTTTTATTCTCATTCATCCATTATCTCACATTTAATTGAGGGCTATGTCTAATCATTTAGTCCCTTCACATATTGCACCTGAAGACTTCTTGCCTTGGACTTCTTCTGGTAGCATATAGTTATTTTTCTAATTGGAGGAATAGGCACTTGGTGGTTAGCAATAGGGATTTACACATTAGATGAGGTTTCCAAAGTTACAAAAATGGGTGTGAGGTCTTCTAAGTTAGAGGAGTTTATATATATAGGGTCCTCTTCCTTACTAAGAGATATCTCTTTACCTTGAACTATCTATTCTTTAGGTTCTTTCTTTACTTTCCAAAATTCAACTATGGGTGATTGAACCTAAGATTTCTCCTCTTCTATTAATTTTGTAGTAACTAAAGTTTACCCTTCAACCTTCTCTTACTTTACATCCATCATCATGGTGGGTGGATTATAAGGGTATTTACTTTGATCATGCATTTGTTAAAGAGGTTTGTTGTTTTAAAAGTCTAAATAAGTCCAACTTTCTAGTAGTGGGATCCTATATTATGATTTTTAAATTGTTATATAAGGATATGCTTCCATTACCTTAAGTAAATCTTCATTTACTCCATCCATCTTAGCCCTTTATAGGACTTGGGCATCATCCTTTACATTAAGAAATAAGAAATCATGATCATAGGGCTCATACTTATACTAAATACCTAGATTTTGAATACATTATTGTACCTTACCTTGGGTGTCCCAATATCTATGGGGAAAGGTGGCCAAGGCACAAGCTCTCATACCCTTTCCATCTTCCCTAAAATGTTCGTATAAGGTGTAACACATCCTCCCAATCAAGAGATGAGAGGCACATAATGTGATCATATTAATTCTACTCATATCCTCATCAATCCCCTTCCATAATTGATAATCAATTTATTTCTCTATCAAAACTTTAAAGACATATTTTGGGAGTCAGAGAGGATCAAACCTATGTCCAATAATCATTATCACAGTGTAATATGGATATAACCAATAGTCACCCTTTGACATGAGTGAATTAGAGATAATTTTAGATACGTTAGAAATAGTTTACTCATGAATTTAAATCCAAACCTTTAGATAAAATTTATCTATAATCCTTGATATATTTAAGGTATATGGATAAATATACACAAATGAATAGAAATCACAAATCCTATTTTTGATGTATTGAGATTTTGGTCTTAGAGAGACCCATTGTGTATGTAAATAAAGCCCATGATAGCATCAACAATGTAGGAGAGTATGTATAAATTAACCCCTTTGGACCTCTTATATTTATGAAATATTATCTCATGCAACTAGGAACTGATGATCTCCGCCAATGTGAAGGTACATTTTGAGGTCAGTAATAAGTCAAGTAATGGTACCCATTCCAAGTGAAGGAAGTGGATACTTGGGTGACCATATAGGTGGCTCATTAGTTCCTTAAAAATGTGAATTATCATTCATAATATGGTTATGGTCATAGGTTTATTTTCCTTGAGAAAAAAGGTTTCTCCATGGAGAGGCCATTTGCTCACTTTCTTCCCTATATTGTTACTTTTCTTCTAAGGGACTACATTATTTAAATCAAATGTGGCATTTGGGATTGACAAGCATAGATGCCTTTAAAACACTTCCATTAATATTTAGGTTATGTTTATTTTTTGATTAACATGGTGGAGGAATCTATTAAAATCAATCATTCCTTTTAAGAACAAGTCATGTAACAAGTCGATGCATGACATGAACTTAGGTTTAAAAGTAACATAGTGAAGTACTTAATGCTTAAGGGGAATTAATCAACTTCTACCTATCATTATTCTAGGGATATGTATTCTTCATATTTTAATGTGTCAATTCCTTCTAAATCCTCTCACTAAGTCAATTTGTTAGCATAGATACCACTGAACATGAAGGCATCAAATATTGTGTTGATATACTCTGTTGAATCTTTGATAAAAAATATAGATAGTGCCTAAGCTCCCCTATATATTTTGGATGAACATGGAATTTTTAGTTCTTAGTTTTGATATAATTTTGGATCCTTGTATTGATGGTTTGGCACTCTTATATATAAATTATATCTTGATCAAAGATAAATAGGGCTTGAATTCCTAGAGCGAAATATTTGCTAAAGCTTATTAGTAATCAATGAATGTGAATTTGGTTATCAGCCTAATTTTATATCCTTTTAACATTCAATTTTATCTCATGTACCATTAATAACCAACATATCCAATCTTGTTGTGTTCATATAATTTGAACTTGATCACCTTGGCCTAGTGGACATTCCATGTAGGATGCTTACTAATTCAAACGATTGCCATGGTGATGCCCTTTTTGACACCTATTAATGTGTAGTTTAGTCAAGCATCAAAATTTTTGTTTAAGCTAAACCATTTGGTTATATAAAGAAAAGGGGTTTGAATGAAATACCCCACATACCAAGTTATTATTTATGGATATTTGTAGAACCTTTATCGAAAGATAAAACATAGAACACTTTTCTGAAAGACTAAGATCGTATTTCAGGAGGATTTATTAGAGAAATTTGATGAAGATGAAATTTATGAATGGAAAGAATGGAAATAATAGAAGGCAAAAATCTGAATATGAATTCCTAAATAGTAAAAATTTTGAAGACAAAAATCTTGAGCAAAACTTTCCAAATAAGTACATCCAGAGAAAAAATTATCAAAGTTAAAATCCCAAATAGAAAATCTTGAATAAATAAAACTGGTCAAAAAATTTTATATTTACAATTATAATGAAAATATTTTATCTAAAGTTATCGACAAGAAATGTTCTTAAGTGATTATGTCGAGACCAAATTGTCAATTCTCAAAATGTTATGTTCTGAAATGTTCATAATTTCAAATAAGTAAATTTGAATACTGATAATTTTAGAGAATTGTCCTACATAATAAGCTTCCCAAAATTTTCATTAATAAATTAGTTCAAATAATTTATTTCAATTAAAATTGGTTTTAAGAGGAAAACATATGAGATAAAGGTGATTTATTAGTAATACCCATAAACTTCTGAAGATAATAAATATGATAAACATTCAAGTATAGCCCTACAATGAAAAAGATTTCTAACAATAGATGGGTCCCCACTTTTCTATCAATAAGGTAAGGTGGGGTGTGTTTAATACAACAAATGATGACTCAGAAGGGTGGATACTCCTAAGTTTTCAAGAATCCAAAATCTATGGTTTCATAATTCCAATATCAATAGTGAACCATGAAATAAAGGAAATGATTAGTTAAGAACATGAAAGGGACTATTGGTAACTTCATGAAACATACTTAATTTACTCATACCTTAGACCAATGTGTGTCAAAGTAAATTTTTTTACTCCTCGTCAAAGTATTTTAGCCAAGGCATGGGATAAGCTATAGTTTTCATTATAGTTTAGTGTTAAGTTAATAGACATTTGTGGGGGTCAGGCATTACTCTTTTATCATCCAGACATCCATAGCCCTAATAGAGATTCCTTCAATCACTATTCATCCCTTCCTTCATATTATTTCATGATGTGTGATACATTGATTTTATTTCATCATGTTGGATTTTAATCTATTTTTAATTTTATTTTAGACTTTTGGATTATTCTTTATTTTCTTTTTTATATGAATGAAAAAAGAAAAAAATAACTACCATGAGTTGGTGTAGGTAATATTTAGTTCATCATAATGTCCCTATCAACTTTACCCATATCAATGGTTATTATCTCAAATAAGTATTAGTATTTACTATGAATTTGATCCAAGGAGTTGATAAAAACTTTCTAAATTTGCATAAAGTTATGGGAGTAAGTTATATATACCTGGTAGAATCATTCACTTTATAACATTGTCATGGTTAACTCTATCATTACTTACCTGGATTATGAATTTTGAAGTACAAGGTGTAATACCCACTAATTCAACTTGAATTCAAAACACAAATTTGGTACACCACTTGAATAGGCTATTGTTTGGTTATACTTGGAGTTATCAATCAAGTTTTCACAAAACCAAAAGGAAAACTATCATATAAAGTAGGACACTAGATTAAAAAAAGTAACATACTAATGCAAATTCAAAGAACAGATATAAAGAATTAATTCATGAAAAGATGAATACACAGAGAATTATTTTAACACAAATATATTTTGCACTATTCTCATTATTCTCAAATTGTAATATTCTAATTAATCTAAATAAATAATTTTGGGACATGTTACATTTTTATAGGAATATGATTCGTATAACTTCTCTCCTATTTTTTCTCACACTTTAATCCTAGAAATAAGAAAACTAGTAAATATGATATATTTTTATAACTATTAACAATACATCAACAATATAATATTATATCATAATATTACTATATATAACAATATTATGATTAACCAAATATTAACCTATAACTATTTACCTCTCGATAAATACCTCAAATCTACACTAATGTAAAGCTATTGTTAACATTATGTTTCATAGTTTTTACAAGGTGCAAAAATATTCATACTCTCATCTGTAATATGCTCACCTATTGTAGCATGCCAAACTATGTGGTTTATGACCTTGATAAAAAGAGAGCCTCACTTCTCCCATGGTTTTATAGGCTTACCACAAATTGTGACATGAATAATAACACCATATACCTCCAAAAATTGACATGAACAAAATTGTATGCCACTGTAAACTTAAAGGTCTACATACTATTGATGCAATATTACTACACATGACCACTATATGTGAAGGAATGCATCCCACATTTAATTTATGTGAACATAATGGATGTGTCACTAAGGGTCATCTCCATAAATAAGTAAGGTAGTCACAAGATCTCTATAGTAGCTACTCTCTTAACTGTTACCAAAACACTATTCACATCATGTGGTTTTCTAGATCTCTATCAAAAATACTTTCAAGATCTACGAACTAATTTACATTGGTGCTTTCTATCTTTTTAAAATGTTTCCACCTCACGGAATCATGTTTGGAAATTTAACACACATTACATTACTTGAATAGGCATATTATTCTATTCTTATTTTGAAAACACATAGCAGAAATGAAAAACACACACACGTTGCCAAAACATTTATGTAGCCCAATCATTTGTGATTCATGAGAGGTCACTAAAATACCTCCAACTTCCATATAACCTCCATCCTCTAATGACTCACTTCTCACTCAGTTGGTATATTGATGTAGCTCAGGTCCATGATTTTTATGAAGGAAATCCCCCCCACAATTTAGACATCATGTACAAGTGATAATGCATCCATGAGGAAATTTTTTTTTAACAATTTTTAATTTTATATGAATTTTGAAAAAATTAATTAATGTATAAAATGACTCTTGACTCATGTTGTACATTTCGACACAAAAATGACCATTTTTATCTATATGACAATAAAAAGTTATTACAACTTTCAACATAATAATAAAATGACTTGAATAATGATAATACACAATGATTAAAAAAATAAATAAACATGACTCACATAGACTATAGTCTTAGACAATCTAATGTCAATAAACTTACATGAGACTTTGATATAATTTACAAACTTAAATCTAATACCTGACTTAATAAAAAACTAAGACCCTTAAATTTTGAAAAGACTTTTATAAAAATATTCTTACCTCTTAAACAAAATGACACAATTTGATCTTATCAAGAGTCTAAAAAACTATAACATAAAACCTAAACATTAAATACCTTTTTTTATGGGCCATTATTTGACTGATAGGCAACCAAGATGCAGCTTGTGAAGAATCCAATGTAAGTCATAATGGTGGATGAAAGCCAAGAGTTGTGAATAGAGCCCAAGATAGGTAAAGTGGATTTCAATATGGCTTTAGACTGATATATGAAAGGTGGACTGGGAGACTACCAAAAAAGAGGATGATGGGTGGTTGGAATTAAAGCTAAGCTAGATTCCAGCTTAAATCTTCATGAAACTATGGGATGTAGAATGCATTTTTGAAAAATGCATGTAAGCTTGTCACAAACATGGCAAGTTAAATCAGTAGATAGAATTTAAATTAGAATTATATAAATTTGGATCCCATATATTTTATCAAACCCTTCACAAATGTTCTCACTATAACTAGTAGTGGTTGATAGATAATTACAAAGAACTACACAAATATGATCTTTATGAATTTTACCTTTGTAGAATAATTTCTAGAAACTAGATATTTGTATTAAGGTCATAAACACCTTCCAACTATCATTGAACAAATCTAAGTCCAAACTGGTGAAGTGATTACATGGAGATGGAATTCTATAGGAATGAGCATGAACAACATTTAGATTTGTTATATATTTAATACTCATCATGGACTCTCATTTCTAAAATCAAGATACTAAACCTGATCTGATACCAATGATGTAACTTAAAAGAGAAAATACAAATAATTAATTCATGTAAAGCTAAATACATAGAGAATTATTTCAACACAAATATATTATGCACTATTCTCATTATTCTCACCTCTGATATTCTAATTAATCTAAATAAATCATTTTAGGACATGTTACATATTTATAGGAATATGATTCCTATAAATTCTCTCCTAATTTATCTCACACCTATATCCTATAAATAATCAAACCACTAATTATGATATATTGCTATAATATTTAATAATATATCAACAATATAATATTCTATCATAATATTTTTATATATAACAATATTCTGATTAACTAAATATTAACCTGTAACTATTTACTTCTCAATAAATACCTAAAATATACACCAATGTAAAATCTATTCCTAACACATACAAAATGAAAGAATGATTAATCTATAAAGCAAAAACTACTCTAATAAAAATAAATGATTAAAAGAAAGAAACTAATAATGTAAATCTAGCCTACCCCTACCCCTATTAGGACACCTGTTGTTACTTAGAAACATCTTTAGATGAAATAACCATGAAGTGGTGGTTAAATTTTTTTCCATTGATTAGATATGACAATTTTTTACCTTGGAGGTCTCTCAAATGGAAAATATTTTTACCTAGGATCTCAAAGATCTGATAGGGTCCTATCGATAGTGGGGTGAACTTGTCATGTTGTCATTTTTTCATGGGCTTTGTCTCATAGATGCACCATATTAGATATCATAAATTTTTTAGATTTTTATATATTATCAAACCATATTTTATCTATATGTTGATACCTACTAAATTTCTATAGGGATTCAATCCTATAGTCTTCCATTTCTATGATATATAAAAATATAGACTCTATCCTCTCATTGGGTTCCATGTATTCCTGCATGAACTGATATGTTGAAAAATTAATCATGATTTGGAATACTAGTTTCCCCTCATATAATATAAAATATGGTGAGACTTTACAAGCCTAATTGTATAGAGTTCAATCTACCCAAAGTGTTTATTTCACTAAGATATTCCACTCTCTAGGTTTATCCATAGTCAATTTATTGATAGCATTAATGAGATTATTATTAGTTGATTCATCTAATCTATTTCCTTATGGGTAATGATTGGAGGATGATATAATGGTGATATAATTATCATGGGACCATTTTTTAAATTTAAATAATTGGACCATTGGCCCATTATCACAAACTAATGAAAAATGAGTACAAAACCTAGTCATGATATGATCCTCATTAAAATCGATCACATCTCGTGCTTTTAAATTTTTAGTGGCTTTTACTTGAGTCCATCTATTTAAATAATATATAGCAATAATCATGAATTTTTTCCTACCTAAAGAGTTTGGGTTTATAACACCAATGAAATCTATTCCCCACTACAAAATAGCTTACCCTCAACCATAGGTTTTAATGTCATTATTGCATGCACCTCTCTTTTTAGTAAAAACATGGCATTTATGGCACATTCTTATGTGGGATTGAGAATACTTAAAGAATTTTGGCCAATAATAACCTATTTTTGGGATTCTATGGGTTTTAGTATTCCCATATGGATGGACACTGCTAATCTTTTGATGTAAGTTTTCCAAAATCTCCTAGGCTTTATCACATGATACACATGTCAAATAGATGCATTCATATTTATTTTAAAGATAATTCCTTTCATAATAATTTAATTATTAAATTTGAGCCTCAAGGATCTCTTTTTATCCCTTTTGAGTTCTTTGGGACATGTTCCTGTGAGTAGGAGTTGAATTATATATGAATACCATTCTCCTTAGGAAACCTGTGTTTTGAAAAAATCTTCTATGGTGATATGTGGGTCTAGTTTAGTCATCAACTGAACAACACCTTATCTTATGATGATCTTGGAATGTTTGATCTCAATGTCAAACACTTGCAATTTATCCATCCATTTTCCCCTACACTTTCCCAACTCATTATATCCTAACATAAACATGACAACAAGGTTTGGAATAATAACAATAATCTTGTTCCTAACAATATAGTGTTGAAACTTATTTATCACTTTGATAAGGGCATAGATTTAATTTTCAATTAAGGAATATTTGAGTTCTATATCTTTTAAGTTCATTCTTATGAAAGATATATGATGCTCACTCTGTTCCTTATTTTATGAGCATAGTAGCAATTTTATGTTTTAAAGTGAATGAGTATAGGAAGAAGTCCTTATTGAAATTTGAGCTTACCAATACTAGGGCCTCTAATATAGAATTTTTAATGTCTTCGAAATACCTTTTAGATTCAGGTGTCCATTATACTTCGGTGTCTTGTTTAAGCATTGCATTTATAGGTCTAATAATTTATGTAAATCTTGATATAAAATTTATTATGAAATTAATCTTCCTAAATAAGGACTTAAGCTCCCTTTTGCTATTTGGGAAAATTAATTTGGAAATTCCATGAAATATCGCTAGATCAATGGTGATCCCATATTTTGTGATAATATGTCCCATAAACTTCTTTTAGTAACATTCAATATGTTATTTTTGGGGTTTAGTGAGATACCAATTTTTTTGCATCTTTCAAAGACGGAAAGGAGATGGTCTATGTGATCAACCCTATTTTTTGAGAAAATGGTAAGGTTGTACATGTATATGAATATTCATTTACCTATTATCCCTTGGAATGCATGATCCATGGCTCTTTTAAAAGTATATTATGTGTTTATTAGGCCAAATGCCATACACTTATATGCATAATTTCCTAACTTTGTGGTATATTCATTTTTTATTATATCCTCTGATTCAACTAAAACTTCATTATATCCTAAAAATCCATCTAATAAATACATAATTCTAAAACCACTCACTATCTAGATCACCTCATCTAATTAGGGTAGAGGATAGTTATCTTTCTCATAATCTTTGTTATGACTGTAACTAAAATAGCCACTCAAGTTATATGCCTAATAATAAATACTATCCTAGAAATTAAAATTTTCTCTACTCCTTCTAGATTAATGGTTCTATAATATGATTAACTAATCTCTATCTATACCTAAATGACCTATGATCTGGCTTGAGTGGGATTATATGGGTGATGAACCTAGGATTAAAGATCCTTAAATAATAATACATACATGCAATTATGTCTTTATATCTAATGATCAAGTCCTTAAACCTTTATCTCTTCTCTGGAGTGCAATCTAAACCAATATTGACAAGATGTAAGTATCCTTCATTGCCCAAATTCTCTGAGCTAAACTCAAACTTTTTATCCTTAAGCTTCTTTTTTTATCATTCTTAAGGATCCATGTCAAAGTATATTTATAAGGAAACCATCCCCATTTGGAGATGATTTTATTTTATTGGATGATAACTTCTTCACCTAATTCCTTGTGACACAAATGGCTTATTTCCTCATCATCAATTATTTGGGACTTGAATTGTTCCAAATTGGTCAAAAATTGGATGATCTATTGATCATCATTAAACACCTTAATATTATTAATATTTTTTATTATTTATGGATAAGGTACCAAATTTATAGAGAAATTCTTCACTTTCAACTCTTGAAGGGGTGCCAAATTTGCTACTCAAGTAGCTAGTGAGTCTGTATCTTGATTTTTGTTCTCTTGGAATGGACACTATGTTAAAATCCTCTAATGAATCAATTAAATCCTAGGGTATATGTTTGTATCTATTTAAGTATTATATCTTGCATTGATACTTATATTTGATGTAGTTAATCCCAAATTTTGAGTATTCATATATCTATGGTTCCTTGACTTTGTTTTTGAGAGAAAACTATAATCCCTAAATTAAGGCTTAATACTTTGCTCTATTATTGGTGGATGAAAATGGAGCCTATATGCTACTAGATACTTATTCCCTTGTGTATTGACAAAATCAATACCAACACCAAATCCATGTTTAGATCTTTATCCATCTAAATAGAGGGTCCATAATTGAGAAGTGCCCTATAGTTCTTCCTACACTTCTTATTTTGTAGTAAATGTATATATTGTAAGAGTAAGAGATTTGTAACTTTATTTTTTGTTAGTATTATTTTAATCTATAATAGGGTGCTTCATCTTTGACTCCTAATAGATTATAATTTAGTTGGAAATTCCTCTCCATGATAGCTAAATATGAGAGAAGTCTATGTAAAGATATTGATTGAGAATCTTCAACCAATCTCTTCTTAATAGTAGCCCATACCCATTAGTAGTATCTACTACCAACATGTAAATAGTCATCTGCACATGAGGTTATGTTGTAACCTAGATGTGTACATCATTAAGTTCTCCTATCACATGTACCATTATTTTATCCATATATGAAATAGTCCTATTGGATGGACTTGGGGTTAAACCAAGATTATGGAAAATGGAGTTTTGAATCATAGTGGTTAAAGCTTTGGAATCCACTAAAACGTTTTTTATATTTTTACCAAATGCTCAGATGGTTAGTAAGAAATTGGGAACCTCAAGCTTGATTTTATATATGACATTTGTGTTTTCTATTTTAGCCCTTTTAGAAATAGACTTTCCTCTAATAAATGTTCATAAGCGATCCTTCTATTCAGTGATTTGTGCTAGTTCATAAAGAGTGATATTAGCCTTGACCTTTTTCATATCCCTAATAATATTATATCTTCCCTTAATCTATTCTTATCTATGTTATGGATAATCATTCCCTTTTGGGGAAGGATGATTATTATCATCTTTAATATTTGGGGGAATAACTATATTATTAAAAGGATTAGAATTGGTTTGAGTTTTTCTATTCCTTATAGTTTAATTATTCTTATTAAACTATTGAGATAATTACACTTCATCAGAATTATCATATAGAATGTTATCATATTCATTAGGGAAGGGAAACTTGTAAGTTTCAAATACATAACTATACTTGAGGGTCCATATTCATAAGGGAATATGGGTAATTCATCATTAAAATCATGTCAAACCATTTCCATTTGGAAGATTTCAAATGTTGCACAAAACTCAAAAAAATTTAATTCCCCGTGTTTTGATGTATTATGAAATCTACACCAATTACGTAAACTTGTCTCCATGATATTGATTTATGGTAGCTTAGTGGATTTTTCTTGTTATGCTTTATTATTGGGTATATTGAAGGGCTTGTTATATCTTGGGAAACCAAAATTATGGATATTATTTTGATTGGTGGCATTACCCATCATTCTTTGTATACTCTTGAAGTCATTTCTCAACTTTTGGAACAATATTTATACATAATCTAATTCAACCTTGGTGGAGTCTACACATTGATATAATACTATGTTGGAATGATTCAAATTCTAATTTCATTGGTTTTACTAATAATCAGTCATTTGTGTCTGATTATTCAATAAATTATAATTTTTATTTATCACTTATTGTATGATGGGAGGTAGAGTGTAAAATTGATTTTGATTAAATGCAAAGAAATTTTTATTAGCACATGAAATTGGATTCAAAGATGTAAATACATTATTGAAGATTGAGCTACTTGTCAATGTTGATAGCTTCTTCACATGCCAAAGCTAAAGTATTGGTGGTGGTAGTTCTCCAAAAAAACACTATAGTGATGGGATCCAAAGTTTTACTATACATCTTGAGTGTTAGAGCTACTTCTAGTATGTATGTAGTATATAACTAAGTGTACATCTTCTAAAATCTTGCATTGAAGGCCTAGATTGAATCATTAGGCTCCCTCTTCATGTTGGTGAAATGATGATACACCAAAATTGGAATAGTAAATTACCCAAATTGTGCAAGGAAAATATTTTGGCATGCATTCCATGAGGTGATTGAATTTTATTGTAAGTTAAGATACCAATCATAAGTAAAATCATATAGATTTAATGGTAAAATTTTACATGCAACATCCTCATCTATAACATTCATTAATCTTAGAGTAGCCTTCAAGCATTTAATATGCTCCTTTACCATACTCCTACTTGAGGGGGAAATATAGGAAAGTATTTATCCAGATTCCTTGGTAAATTATTTTGGTATATAATAATGGAAATAATAAATCCAACTAAGAAAGGTTGATCCATAAAATGGTTTATAAGTGGGACATTTATTACTAGAGAAGGTGTCTTAGCTTGGTGTATCTTAGGGATCATTGATACCAGTCTAAGACTCTTATTATTTGACAAAGGTGGAACCAAAAGGATAGCTTGGCCTCTAGACCTTGTTACTCTTTTGAGAATCTCTAGTGAAAATCTATGTAGTTAGTAACCTCTATTATTGATAAAACACACAAATGTGCCCTCCTTTTAGCATCAACCTTTTTTTTGTTGATGTGTGTTATATACACACCACAAAAATTGAATGAGGTAGAATTTAAAGTTTTATGATCTCTATGGAAATGAAGTTCCACTCTAGATCATTAGTTTCAATTATGTAATTAAAAAAACTAGTTGGTGTAATAGTAGGTTGAGTATGTAGGACATTTAACCAAGAAAATGGATGGATGTGTGAAATATAAAATAATTATACACTAAGTGAGTTGGTTGGGTGGAGAATTACTATGTGATGGGTATATCACAAAATAAACTCAAAAAGAAGAGGGAAAGGTAAGACTTAAAATAAGGACCAATGTTCTCAAAGGATCACTTACAAGGTTATTTCCTTAGTGGATGAGTATCTTTAAAACCAATGCATTTCACTTTTAATTATTACACACTTACAAAAAAACATAGTTAAGCAGTCTATGGAAATTATGTATAAGAAACTTAGTGGTCTTAATAAAAGGTTGATCTCTTTAGAGTTGATATTTCACACTCTTACTTGAGAGATTATATCTAGGACTAAGAATTTATCTAGAGTATCCATAAGACACACCTAGAAGACTATACCAAAGGGAGACACTTTGTCACACCTTAGAATATCAATACAATCTAAATTGATTACATAAAATCTATGAAATTTACTAAATTTAAATAGATTTTTCACATCTATGATTAATATACATAAATGATAATAATTAGGATTATCTATAGCTTTTCTACACTTCAAAATTATTGAATTGACATAGATAAAGAAGTTAAAATCTTAAAATAAAAAAGGGAGGAGAAAGAACCAATGTAGTTGCATGACAATCGATAACTTGAATTCTTCTTGTATTGATAAAAAATCCATCCATTTGAAATAAGTTTTTATATGTATTAAAATACATGGGGAAGGGGTCACCTCATACTCCATATTTAATAAATATTTAGATTAAATCTTATAATAAATAGAACTTAAGTTCTTCATGTTACAACTCATAAATTACAATAAATCTACTCTTATATAGTCATGCAATCTATGCATATTGGTAAAACACTTTAGTTACATATAATATGTATGAATGAAGAATATATAGATGTAGTTAGTTTGAATAAATCTTACATGAAAAATTGCATACAAAATTGATATTAAAATAACTATGATTTGAACACAAATGGAGTTTGTATAGTTGAGTTTCTAGATAAAAGCAATGTTGAAACTAGAGCAATGGCTAAAGTGGAAGATGGGGTGTATTTAGATTCTATATCAGCCTTAATATATTGGTAATGTTTATACTTAATAATATGTTGTGCTCCTATTATGATCATATCCAAAACATATGATCTGTTCACCCTATTAAATTATGTTATTAATCTCACATATTCAAATTTTATGGCTCTAAAGCCTATCTAAAATATATCCACTTATGTGGATTTCTTATTTAAAAACCTTAACTTAGCCTCAATCTCTTTTAAGTTTAACCTCTATAGACTCTATTTGAATTTTATTGAGGCTTTCTAAAGTAGTTGATAAAAAATAGACCTCACCACCAACCTTTTAGCCATCACGTGCATTCACTAACTTCAATTCATTCAAAATTTGTCTTATTTATAATGTTTAGTTATTCTTGAGACTAAGGCCTTAGTATATGTCATCCACTCTATTACATTTTGGGTTTGGATGACCACTAAATTTAATACATTTGATGCTTCCAAGGGTGGAATTAAGTCAAGATAGCTGAAATCCTTATTTAAGGTGTCTAAAACCAAAAAAATCAATTTATTCTCATCTTTCAAAGTTTTGAACAATTTGGTCATTATTGAAATGAGGGGAAAATTATGTCTTCAAGGATCCAATAGTGTCTAGTATACCACATAGCCTTGAGTTGCATTTTAAACATCCTATTCCATCTCAAAGGGAATATGGATGACCTACTATTATTCTTTAATATTTTACAATTCTTACTTCATCTCCTTTCTTTCCTACTTAATACCCTCATGGGGTTTTATCAAGGCTCCAATATGGGTCTCTGGATAGGACATAAAGTCCTCAATGTAAGGGGAGTGACTGGTTATATTATATTATCTCTTGTAAAGAGAAAATTATTATTCTCTTTCCTCCAAAATTAAAATTTTCCTAGTGTTGTCCTCTTTTTTTATTTTCTTTAACCTTTACATAAAGCCAATAGAATTTTTAAGCAATGAGGTTTTAGTGGGTAGGAAGGTGTAGTCATATAAAATGTCAAAATTGGTAGTTTGAGTGTGGATTATGACACCCTAAACATAGGTCTTTTTTACATGCTTGTGTGACCCTTCTATACATCTTTTTGATCTTTACCAATCATTTTTGGCCTTTTAAGCAATCATTCTAACTCAGCTAGAATTCATTTCTAGGCTAATTCTATCCCCCAAGTCTCGATCCTATAGGATAAGAGCACCATAACTAGAATATAGTTCCAGACCCTAGGGTGTTCCATTTTTGTGCTCTTTTCCTTTTAAAAATTGAGCCCAAATGGTCATTTTCATCCAATTCCTATTCTTCATTATGTCAACCTAGCATGATTACATTTAACCCATAACCAATAGTTCCCTATAAAAGCCCATCTAAAGTTAATTTACAAGGGAGGTGATAAATCTTACAAATCAATCAAGAATACAATCAAACTACTAATTCAAACTTCTATATTATCTGCATATAGTCACCTAACATAGATATAAACACAATCAAACCCTCATATCAGTCCCTAGCCACCTCAAGTACTATCAAATTGGCATTTTTATAGCTACATCACACTATTTCAAAAGGAAAATCAAGTAGGATAACTACATATGGCTTGATCCCTCTTTGGAGTACTGGTATGTAGGTAGTGTGCCCACATAAGGGGTGTGGATCACATGTTTAATGCATCTTACACACACTAACCCCCCCCCCCCTTTTTTAGGTGATTCAAATACCATTTTATCAAACATGATGGAGGGTTAGGGTTTGAAGATTAAATCATCTCTCTAGTGAGCTTCATCAACATTTAACACTCAAAATTTCACAATCAAGGTCACATAAGAACAATGCAAAGAACTTAGACAAATTAGGTCTTTATGAGAAGTTTGGAAAATATCAACAGAAGAGGACAACAATGTCAAAACCCAAAGTGTTCTATTTTTAGTAGTCTTATCCTTCCACCAAACAAAATCTAGATTTTGATTTATGACACTATCCCAATTCTGTACAACCGGTTTGAAAAATTGTAACAACCAGTTCAACCTATTTTAAGCTAAGTTATATTTGTCCTTATTTATTTCTATTTTTAGAAAAGTAAAAAACATAGATAAATTATAAAAATTAGGATTGTAATTATTATAATATTATTTATTGATTTATTAATCTAGAACCTTAACTAAGATAAGAATAAAATTTCAATATTCCAAAAAAATTTAAATCATTTGGTGAACTTGACTTACTTCATTTTTGCACAAAAACCCCAAAAACCATAGGAAAAAGTCCTTGTTGATTTCTTCAAAATTATTTAGATTTTTTCCTACATATTTAAATCGTAATTTCATATTTACTTTTTAAATTTACCTTAATAATTTTAAAAATAATTTCCTTCAAACCCTAGTTGAATTTACTAAGTCCCTTTGCTTCTTGAGGTATCACATTACACAAATCAAAATTTCATATTCAATTTTTAAATTTACCTTACTTATTTCAAAAATCATTTATTTCAAACCCTAGTTGAATTTACTATATCCTTTCACTTTTTAACATATCAACTTACATGTTTGTGAGCTTTTAATCCTTTTTTAAGCATATTCTAGTTCACTATTTAGATTATAATTATTTAATATTCTCTTTCATTTTTCAAGTTGTTTTGCTTATGCCATCTAAGCTCATTGCATCTCTTCCATTGAGATGAAGTACAAGACTTAGTGGCAACCCTCCTAAATTTACGTAAATTATTCCAACCTAGCCATATATCATGGATAAAAAACTATCTTAGATTTTTGATATAGATCCTACACATCCAAATTACATTAATTTCTATTGGAATAATGAGTAATATGAGAATAATAATGATGATACACATACTGATGTCCATGATCCACCACATTGGGTTCTTGATCCACTTCCACCTATTGTTGATAATTATGTTGTCATCAACAAGGTTTTAGAGAGAGACTTAAATAACATCCCTAAGATCATGCCCTTATCTTACAATCTATCATGGAAATTAAAAATGCTATGAAAGTTGAGTCTTCCATTCCTTTAGAGCAACCAATTGCAAATGACACTATGAGGGTAACTATGTCTCAACAACCCCCTATAGAAACCTAACCTTCCTATGAGGCACCACTGATTATGGCTAGTACATCTTTTTTTCTAAATGTGGCAACTATTATGCAAGAGATAAAATCTCTTTAATCCAAGGTGATACATCTTGAGCAAGGTGCCTCTAGACCAACATAGTCTTTGGATTCTTTTTCTCTAATTCATACATAATTAGCACATCATATTGCTTTTACACCCTTACCACTAGATTTTGTTTAACCCAAGATCACTCTATATGATGGCAAGGGTGTTCCATATACACACTTGAAATCTTTTCACATAGCATGCTTGGACTATGTGCCAAATTACTAGTTACTAACCAAGCTATTTCCATGGAGTTGAAATGGTTATGCTTTATAATGGTTCTATAGTCTACCAAATCAATCAGTCAATGCATTCAATCCTTTATATGACATTTTCCTATCTCATTTCATAATTAACATAGGTGACAAGGTTTCTTACACCCAAGTTACACAATAAAAATAAGGTCAAATGAATATCTCATAGATTAAGTTCTTCGATAAATGACTATCTTGGTTAAAATGACTAGCCCCATGGCTAATCAAAAATTATAGGATATCTTCAAATAGAGTATTTTTATATCTTTGCATGAGTCAATAATGTTAAAAATATTATCCTCCTTCATGGAGTTATGTCATACACTAAAGGAAAGGGAAGTCAAATTAATTACAATGGGAAAAATCAAGTACACAAGGATATAAAACCAACAAAAAAGTGTAATAGTAAAGCCCCATAAAAAGTAAATATTAACCATAGTAAAGTCAAAATCAACCTATAGTTAATGTGGCTTTAGATCCCCCTTAGTGAGTGGTTTTATTATCACCTCCTTAGAGAGCCTTTACCAATCTACCAATATCTCTGGCTAGAGTCTTACAACAACTATCATAATGCAATATCATATCTTTCCCTCCTTGGTAAGTTGGTACAACAAAGCCTCTTCCATGTGTATATGATTAGAATACATTTTAAAATTTTCATATGGCACTAGGCCACACAATAAATAGATTCATTAGTTTATGACATAAGATATATGACTTGATAGATGGAAACCTTATTTATCTTGACACTCTAATTGAGCCTCCTCAATAAAATCTAACATAGGAAAAAGATTTGAAAATTTTCTTACATACTTTCCCACAACATTATTAATAAGAAATAGGGGATACTTCCAAGTTTTCACCATACATATCATGTAAACCCTCCACTAGATACACACCAAACACTTTCATTTGAGTCACATCCTTTGAGTAATATGATTGGAGTGTATAATTCTAGAGTTCCAAGTAGACCTTTGATATCTTTCTTAGAGAAAGAGATAGTTGAGGATGGTTTGTATTACCATGCACTCTTTATTAGAGCCTACATTTATCATCATCCCATTCATAGTGTTCTCATAGATAATAGATCTAGTGTGAATATGTGTACTATGACATTACTGTAGCATTTGGGATATTCAAAGCAGGATATCACTCCGATGGACACAATTATTAGCAAATTTAGTGGGTACATACAAATTTAAATGGGTGAGATTTTACTTCCTTTATAGGTTGATCCAACACATGTGGCCACACCATTTACTATTATTCCCAGTGTAGGAGTTTTAGATATGTTACTTGGTTGAACATGGATATAAAAACTTTGTGAAGTTTCTTATATAGCTCATGGATGCATGAAATTCATTCACCCTAATTAAGTTTTTATAGTTGGTGTAGTTCCATATGAGTTATCAATCCCAACATCAAAACCATCTACTAATCTATAGTCACCAATTTCAGCTTTTCCATCAGTTATAGTTCTTCCTTCATTTCATATTTAGACATAGTCGAGGCCTCCATCACCAGCATAGAGAGTTCATACACTTCTAGAGAGGCCTCTTTTAAAAAAACCATAGTTTCAAGACATTAGATAGTTTCCAACTATAGTATTCACACCTAGGGTAGTATCATTAAGGTATCATGCTTCTATAGATAGAGTATATTTTTAGAGAGATTCTTATACTACTAGATGCATCTGTAAAAGCTCCATAGTTGCATCCACTTCTTAAAGTTATAGGGGGATCACACAGTCATTTTACACTACAAATATTTCAAAACACCTACATAATTCATAGATTTTAGAGTCACAATCTCAACCTTTATATCATGATTCATGATCATGCATGATCCCTCTTTATGACACAAGACGCCATGATAGGGAGTCTCTCATGAGACTTGTAGGTTAGTATCATTTCTTCACAATATTTCTTATACATAGCTTTTTTTCAAATTTATTGTACATAGTTCCTTATGTTTGATTGTAAATAGATTATTTCACAAAAGTCCAAAAACATTCAAATAACTCAAAATACAAAAAAATTCAAATAACTTAAAATACAAAAACATTAAAATGTTTTAAATCACCAAAAACATTTCAAATATATGAATTATCCATGCTTTACATTTATACTACCATGATAGACTTACATTTTTCTATTATATACTATTATTTATCAATTTATCTACATTACCATGATTCAATTGATCTTTTTTGAGTGTGTATAGTGACACCCAAATCATTTATTACTTCACTCTACCCAATGATGGGGCATCCTACTTCTACATTCGAGACAAACATCAATATATCTACCCACCAAGGGCATCTTCTACATGACTACACCATCCAAGTTATGTAATTCCTACACCACACACTCTAGTTATCATGATGAAGTACATTACTTACTATCTCAAATAGATCATTCTATCAATACTCACTAGTATATAAAACTTGTGTATTTCTTAGCATCTACCTAGTCTTGTACTACATATTTTGGATACTTTCACTTCTTGGTTTGATTAGTTATAAGTGATTGTATTTCCAGCATTTACATGCATTCCTTTTTGCTTTGCATAGATAAATATGATTGCATTTATTATTTCCTAATTTGTCTCTTATGTTTTCATTAGGACATTTGCCAATACCCTTTGATTTTACTCTTCTATGTTCTTATGGCCCTCATGCCAATCTTGTTTATTTTCATTTTTATGTATATGTGGGAGTTTAAACATTATTTATATGTTTTCTTTCTATTTTGAGTGATATATGCCCATGTCCCTTATTTAATTGGCCCCTTGGACACTTTTTATGCTTCTTACTTCTTGTCTTACATGCTTTTTTGTTTGTTGCTTTTCAATTATTTGAAATGACATGATCCACATCATGCATTATCTTGATCTCTTAGATGCCATGATGGACATCATGCACCATCCCTCCTTGAAAACTAATAAATAATAACTAAAAAATAATATTTTTATTTTAAATTCAGTATATTACATATGATATTACATTGTTACATTTATCTAGGCATACTCCTATTGATCTAATAGTCTCCAATACAAATTATCCTATATCTTGAGACACCATTTTTATTATCATTACTATATCATGTATTTTTTATCATAACACACTTACATGGATTTTTATTCTAAAGATAGTCATTACATGGTCTTCATTACTACCCTTGAAAGAGGTGGAAACAAATAGGGGTTTTATCATAGAGATCAGATCCTTCTACCAGTCAAAAATTAGTTTTTAGAACACTCTAAACATCATTCAAAACCTAAAATAGGTAGAAAAAACTAGAAAAATAGTGATAAATATATAATAGTGATAATAAATAGTAAAGGAAAAGATCACCATACTTAGACTACAATTTTAGACAACAAAGTGTCTTATTTTTGTCACTCTTATCCAAATAGCAGAAAAACTAGATTTTCTAGAAAGATAAAGAAAGGTAATATCAATTATAGTTTTCTCATCTATAGTTTAGTTTAGATTGATTAATTTTAGTATAATTTTTCTCAAAGAATATATACATATGGGGTATCATGTGCAACATGATGGCGCTCTCTTCTAGTTTTATATTAGGTAGTTGGTATAACTTCCAAATAATAATCCATGTTACAAACACCAATGATTGGTGGTAATATGCATGACAGATTTGCCTTCTTTTATTTTTAGTTCATTGTATTACCCAAGTATTCTCAATATTTGTATGACTTATTCTATTTTCAATTGTTTGGAATCATTCTCAAGTGGCTTCCACATAATCCTAGTTCTTAGTTTTGGAGTAGTTTTCATACAAGCCTAATCTCCACCTCTCAAAGTGGCCAAAATTGGCCTAGTTTATAGTACACATTTATCTATCCACACCAAATTTTTATATTATAGAGCATTCATTCATTCAAGATCCATCTCATATGACACATATTCATATCAATATCAATTCATAGTTATGTACTTAGTGGGTGATGATGGAACCAAAGGACTAGCTAGCCTTTGTATTCTTGAGCCACCTACTTAGAGGGATTAGACACACATTCCAAATATTGATTAGCACATGTATGATCATGTAGCTTCACTTAGTGGGTAATTATGGATCCAAAGGACTAATTAGCCTTTTTATTCTAGATCCACCTACTTAGAGGGATTAAACACATAATCCAAACATCGATTAGCACATGCATGATAATGTAGCTTCACTTAGTGGGAGATGATGAAGCCAAAGAGTCAGCCTTTATTTATTTAAGCCACTCTTGGGGAATTGAGGACTCAAATCCATTCATGATATTAGTATTTGTTTAACACACAATCAACATCACTCAACATCACTTAGCATCACAACAAATTTACACTTCATTATGTGTTCTCTTTATGCACACATAACATCATACATCTTCATGGACTTCACCATTATAGGTAAGTTCAAGTACACTTTCTATTTTTCCCTTATCATTGTGTTTTGCTTTATTGCATCACTAAAATAAAGGGTGGAAAATGTAGTCATATAAAATGTTAAAATTGGTAGTTTGATTATGGCTTATGACACCCTATCCATAGGTCCTTCTTACATGCTTTTATGACCCTTATAGACACCTTTTCACTCTTTACTAATCATTTGTATCATTCCAAATGATCATTCTAGCTCAATCAAACTCTATTTCCTAGGCCAATTCTATCCCCCCAAGTCTTGAGCTTATAGGATAGGAGTGTCATACCTAGATTACAATGTTCGACCAGAGGGTGTCCTATTTTTAGTACTCCTATCCCTTTACATATTGAACCCAAATGGTCATTTTCATCTGATTCATATTCTTCATTATGTCAGCCTAGTGTGAATACATTTAACCCATGACCAATAGTTCCATATTAAAGCCCATCTAAAGTTCATTTACAATGGATGTGATAAATCTTACAAAAAAAGCAAGAATACAAGAAAACTACTAAGGCAAACTTCCTTATTCTCTACACATAGTCACCCAACATGACTGTAAACACACTCAAACCCTCATACCCATCCCTAACCACATCAAATACTATCAAATTATAATTTTTTCATTTACATCACACTATTTCATAAATCACATCAAGTGGGAGAACTACGTATGACTTCATCCCTCTTCAGAGTATTGGTATGTAGGCAACATGGCCACATAAGAGGTGTAGATCACATGTTTAGTGCATCTTATGCACACTAACCCCACTTTTTCAAATGATTGAAATCTCTTTTTATCAAGCATTATAGAGGGTTAGGGTTTGAATATTAAATTATCTCTATAGAAAGATCTGTTAACATTTAACACTCAAAATTTGATAGGCAATATCACATAAGAACATCATAAAGAACCTAGAAAAATTAGGTCTCTGTGAGTAGTTTGGAAAATAAAAATAGAAGAGGATGATAGCACCAGACCCAAAAGTGTCATTTTTTCAATGTTCCTATCCTTTCATCAAATGAAAGCTAGATTATAATTTTTGACATTATCCCAGTCCTACATAGCTAGTTTCAAACCCTGTAATAGCCATTTTAGCCTATTTTAAATTAAGTTATAAATTATCCTTATTTATTTCTATTTTTAGAAATGTAAAAAAGATAGATAAATTATAAAAATAAGGACTATAATTATTGTAATATTACTTATTGATTTTTTAATCTAGACCCTTAACTAAAATAGGAATAAAACTCCATTATTCTCAAAAGAGTTAAACCAGAAGGACCTTAGATGTGAAAGGAGATCATATGATTATAATGAGATGTAAAAGGGGTACTAAGGGATTTATATGGTATTAAAGTGTCATAAAAGATTACTATATGTGAATATCATGTTATAAAAGAAGGTGGTGAAACGTTCTTAATTATAACTATCAAAATCTAATATGAGGTTAGTGCATAAAAATAGGAGTTTGTTTGCATGAGATCATAATTAGGAAAAATAAATGCATAAAAGAGAATGTGGCAGGAGGAATAGGATAAAATTATGGGAATAAATATATCTCTAAGGATGGAAGAGTGTGATAGATCAAGAAGGAGGATTTAACACTCTCTATAAAGGATAGAGTCCAAATATGGACGATAAATATGTAATTGTTAATGATATTTGTTAAATAAAAAGAGATATTTTGGGTGATTACTCTCATATACAAGTTATATTTAATGTTTTTGTTTTGATAATATATTTAAAATCCCTTAATACTATTAATGGATTACTCTTTTTGTTTTTTGTAGGTCTGAGTCAAGAAATGTAGGGTTATAATCAGGGAAGAAAAGAGATTTTAATTGTATTTTAGGATGGATAGTGAACATGTAACTACTTTTTAATGTTCATGAAAATTAATTATATTAATACAACTCTTAGAAGATCATTATTATGTTTAAAAGGTAAATGAATTAAAGAGAATAACTCTCTTAGTCTCAAACCTTATTTTACTTTTGAGATAGTCAAGAAAGAGATTGATCTTGATAGAAATTAAAGATAGTTAATGTAAGAATAAACATCATATGATAATATGGAAACTATAAATACATCATGAAATTAATTATTTTTTCCTCCATTACATTTTAGAGTGAATAATAAACAAAATATTCCTCAATCTTAGTACTTTATTTTTAGATTATGATAGTGAAGTAAACTTGGGATTTGAAGTTAGTTGAATGATTGTGTATTAGGTCCTTTATGTGGTTGAATATAAATGATGGTATATATTTGATATGATAAAATTAAGTCACTTTCATATTCAAACATTCACTATAAAGTGTCATATAAAGAGTGAAGGTTTCACTTATAATCATGTTATGAATCCTCTGTTTCATAGTCAATATGAGTAGTAAACATAGTGAAGTATATGAAGTTATTGAGTGAATAATTTATCATTTTAATCCATATGTGAGTTTATAATAACCTAATTTTGGTATTATAACTGCATATAAGTACAAAAATATCACTTCAACTATTACATAATCATATAAGTGGAGTTATAATTCTATGTTTTGCATGTTATGAGCCATAAAAGGGTTGATAAAGGATCAATAGATATTTGGAGAGGTGAAACGTGTTATTAAATACATTATCAAGGTCTCATAATTAATTAAAGTTCTTCCAAACCAAATATTATGAATTTTTACACCTCTCCACCATGCACAACCATGCATAGTCCATTAACTAGGGTTTTTAAATGGAAACTCCCATATCTTTTGGATTAACCCTTGAAATAAGATTAAACTTTGAAATAATGTGTATCTTGACATGAAAAATAGGATTCATGAGTTTTTTTTACACTTGTGATATAGGCATGTATGGATTTGTGGTTTGAATCCTTGTATTATGCCTAAGAGACCTAATAGGATGAGAGTGGTTTGAGATCAGTGATCAATATCAACTAGTTTAATAATTTTTTTAGAGATTTGAATGATGTAAAGGGTGCCCAAATATATTTTTATCTCCTTTTAAATCCCTTTGGTTTAGTTAAACCTAGGAGATTTGTGAAAAAAAACTACAAGGAGTTAAACGTGGTTAAGATCTTGAGTAGTGAAATGAAGTGTTTAAGAGTGAATCAAGTGATAAAATATGTTTATTTAGGTATTTCATGTCTAACATAGGTCATATACAAATAAAAATTTCATTCATAAATTCTAAATCAATATTTAGAGGATTTGAGCCTTGCATGGACTAATAGCCTATAGAAGCTAGTGAGTGAATATTGATGGTATAAGTTGAATAATGGATAGATAGAGATGAGTGTATGAGTGTGAATATTATGAAGGGTATTAAGATAGATATCAATGGTAAAGAGTTTCTATAGATCAGTGTTATGTATGAATAAATTAACAAGATTAATGAGAAGATGAAGAACCCTAAAAGATGAGAGCTCAATAACTGAGAAAAGAGCCTAAAAATTTGAGATTGAGAAATGGGGATTAGAGTTAGGAAATGAAGAATGAGTTTGTTTAAATAGTGATTTGGATCATTTTGGTATCACATCAAGGTAAGCTCTTAGTTTCAACATTTTTTTTGAGTTATTAAACATTATTGATTTGAGATTGATAAAAGATGCATATGAAGATTATATAAAGTGGAATTGAAGAGGTATTTATTAATTGAATCAAGGTGTAGGTATGATATATTTAGTTAAATATAATGAAATTGAAGATTAGTGAATGAATAAGCTATGGCCCTTAAGTCCAAGTGAAGGACTTGAGACTAGGAAAGAAGATCCTAGAGAAGATAGAGTGGAAAAATCATTGAAGCTCAAGAGAGAGAAGAGGAATACTCTAATTGATAGTCAAGAGAGTGAGAGAAGTTCTAGATAAAGTAATGGAGAAAAATAATGAGACCCAAGTGATTTATAAGAAGATCAGGTAGGAAAACTTACTAAATTAAAGGTACAAGTGAGACCTATAGAATTAATAAAAAGAGAGAAGATGGAGATAGAAAAAGAAGTGAGGAAGATGAGAAGAGAGTTGGGGGAAAACATTAATAGAATAGAGATCATGGTGAAGCTCTTAAAGGATAAATAAATTTAATGGTTTGGTTGTAATGTGAGAAAGAGAGTCAAGTGGATAATAGAGTTACTCATGAGATAAAAAGGCATAAGATGAATGCATTGAGGAAGGAGAAGAAAAAAAAGAATAAGGCCCATAGAGGTATGAAGGATGAAGATTTGCCAAGAGAGCAACATCAAAGAGAGGATGAGAAAAGACTTATGATTGAAGATAACTTGAAGAGAGAAGTGCCAAGAGAATCATTTGAGGAAGAATAAAAGAAAAGAAGAATAGTAACCATGAAAGACTCACTTATGTAGATAATATGGTCTCTTGTTTTATATTATATCAATGCATTTAAGTGTGTGAATGCAGGTGTAAATTAAAGATGGATGAAGGTAAAAAAGGAGACCTTAAATCTTATAAAAAATGGTTCAAGTGAATCACCCATTAAGGTGAATTAAGATGATAAAGGAAGAGAACCAATTATAGAAGATGATATGATTAAAATTTAAAACTCCCAGCATGTTATTGGATATAAATAAAAATAAATCTATGATGCTTTGACAAGAATTACAACTGAAACAAGCTAGGAAGCACATCAAGAAGACATGAATTCCGGTCATGAAGACATGAGAGAGGATATAATCCTAAAAATATCCTTTAATGAGGTAAATTAATGCTTAGGAATTGATTTTTAGTGTGCATATGAGAATAAATATGTTTATATATAGGTTGGTAAAGTGAAAAAAAAATTAAAACCCTCAAGGATAGTAAAATAACATGGATATGTAGTGTTTAAGTGGCTTAAGGAATTAGTTGATGATAAGAAGAAGTAAAACCTCAAGGAAGAGGTTATACGAGCTAATAACTCAAGTGGAAAACAAAAGGAAAATAAAAGAAAAAGAATAGAGGTTAGGTTAAATCATGTCAATATGATAGGTTGCCAAGCAAACAAGCATGAAAAGGTGATGCAACAAGCCTATTTTAGTCCAACAAAATGCAAGGTTAATTATGGATCATGAAGAGAATGGAAAGTGTACAAAAATCAAATATTATAGGTACACTCCAAGAAATCATGAAGAAATAAAAAGGTTGTAATTTAAAAAATCAAATTGAAGTCATGGAACCAATCAAGGACAAAAAGAATGATAATGTGGTTTAGTAGTCCAAAGAAGAATCAAAATGAAGTGAATGAAGATATCTCAATAAAATGGAAAAGTAAGCAAGTTGTGTATGTTGAATATGAATATGACCTCTTTGAGTCATTGTATGATGTCATGGAAAGAGAATACAAAGCATGGAAAAGAATGTTGATGAACACAAATGGGCATCTAGGTAAAAGCTCAAATGCAAGTAGGGATGAAGCATTGATGAAGATTTTTTTTTTTTTTTAGAAATGAGCAAGCCATGGCTGCATATGCTGATATAAAATGGAATTTTGAAGAAGATAAACAACAACATGGTCCTAAATTCTATGAAGATCATAGAGAAGTAGATGTTATTACCTTGAGAAGAGAATTGGAGATGTTGGAAAGGTTATTTAGTCTATCAAAATGGTCATATACAAGTGAAGGATAACAAAATAAGATCATGAATGAGATCAGAGAAGATTCAAATGAGGAAGAGTTGAATGGCATGGATTATGACTAGCATTAAGAGACTATCAAAACTCTTGAACAAGGGATGACAATCATGCATGGTTAAATAGATAAATGAGTCCAAAACAAGTTAAGAAAAATACTTGTTTACATGATGATACTGCATATGATTTGGATAAACAAAATCATGAATAATATATTGGAACAAGTTTTCAATTAGAATATCCAAGAGGCAAGCTAATTAAAGAGGATGTACAGGTGGATATGAAGACAAATACAATTGAGAAGAAACTCAATCCAAGCATACAAGCTCAAGGATCTAGTGAATAGGTAATTTTTCCTCATGACATTAATAAAAATCATGTAGTTGATGATGTTTATATAGGTGCAACTAAGTAGAAGCATGAAGAAGAGTATGAGACTTATGAATTGACTAAAAATGAAGTGGAGGTATGGATACTTGCAGCTGAGAAATACTTAAGTAAAATAATATGGAAGAAGAAAACAAAGCATAAAATGTAGAAGACCAAGAAGTAAAAATTTGAGAAAGATGGACCTGAGAAAAACAAAGATGAAGGTATAAAATAAATGCAAATTAAGAAAAATTGGAGGAAGAGAAATAAAGATATTTGGTTGGCACTCAAGTTTTCTCCCTCTTAGGGAGTATTATGTAGGAACATCTAGGCACTTAAGAAAATTATAGTGATGAAGACTCTAATACATGTTATGAGGTATATTAGATGTCTTTAGGGTCCTAAAAAGCCATAATTATGATGGGGTAAATATTATTTGGGGGTTTTCTATCCAAAACTGTAATCTAGAATTTAAATTGTAAGACCTAAGAAAAAAGAGGTCATATGAGTCTGATGATATGCTAAAGAGTTAGGACAGACCTTAGATGGTCTTAAGGTGTTATAGAAGGTTAATTTATGTAAATATATTGTTATAAAATAAGGTTGTGGAAGATTCCTATTTGTAACCACCAAAATCTAATGTGAAGTTGGTGCATGAAAATAGGAGTTTATTTGCATTAGTTCATAAGTAGGAAAAATAAATGCATGAAAGAGAAGAGAGAGTATCATAAGAGGAAAAGGATAATAGGAGGGGAAAAAAGAGAGCTCCAAGGATGGAAGAGTGAGATAGAGAAAGAAAGATGATTTAACACTCTACATGAAGGACAAAGTTCAAATATTGACTATAGATGTAAATGTTAATGATGTTTGTTAATGAAAAAGAGATATATTTGGTGATTATTCACCTAGTCAAGTTCTATTGAATGTTCTAGCTTTGATAGTGTCTTATAAATACTTTGAGGCTATGAATGTATTACTCTTTATGTTTGTTATACGTTTGATTCAAGAAATGCATGGTTACAGTTAGGGAATAAAAGAGTTGTTAATTGTATTTGAGGATGTTTGGTGCATGTGTAACTAATTTAACCTATTTGGGAATAATTGGTGTATTATTCTTAATTTAGTTAAAGGGTATGAGCAGTAAATTAATTAAATAAATATGAAATAATTAAACTATTGATTTGTGTAAATTAGATTGAAATTTTGACCTTTATAATATAAGTAATAAGAGGGAGAAAATAAGACTTAGCTAGAAACTAACTGATATGGTTCAGACAAATTCTGAGATTCACTATGCAAGATTGGGAAACTAACAAAGACTAGGATCTAAACTTCATTTTAGGATCATACAAGAGCATCAAAAGTGGACAGGAGTGGCACTAATTTTGTATTCCACCTTTGTTGCTATTATCTAGGAGATCCAAGCTTTATGGGTTTTATTTTCTATGCCTATATGACCCTATCTATGAAGTTTTAGTGGCTATAAGTTAGTAGAGATACATGTAAAGTATATTATCTCTTAAAATCCTATACTCCATTTTGATTTGACTAATTTTGAGAAATGGGGAGAGGTTAGTGTGTGTGTAAAACTCACTAAACATGTATCCACACCCCTTATGTGGGCACACTACCTACATACCAATACTCCAAAGAGGGATCAAGACATATGTAGTTCTCTCACTTGATGTACTTTATGAAATAATGTGTATGAAGATGAAAAATGTGAAATTGGATATGCTTGAGGTTTTTAGGGACTGGTGTAAGGATTTGGATAAGATTTTAAGTGTATTGGTTGGTTATATGTAGAGAATAGGGAATATTTCCTTAGTAGTATTTATTGTATTATTGCTTACTTAGTGATAATTTCAAACCCTTTCCAAAAGATCTTTGAATAGCATTTTATATGGATCTATAGGTCATGGGTTGAATTTGCTCACATTAGGCTAATAAGGAGAAGGATGGGGAATCAGAAGAAACTAACCATTCAAGCCAAAAATACACTTAGACAAGAGTCATAGAATTAGATAGGAGTGGCACCGATGATATAGTCTAAGTGTTCCACTATTATATTTAGCTTATGTGGCCTAAGGGATGGATTAGTCATGGAAAGAGTAGTCTGGTTGAGCTAAGATTAAGTTTGGAAGGCTATGAATGATTGGAAATCAGTGAAAAGATGCCTATGAGGGTCATTAGAGAAATCAAGAGGGACCTATGGGTTGGGTGTCATTAGCCACACTCAGGTTACCAATTTTTTCATTTTATATGACTACATTTCCCCTTTGATTTATTATAGTAATGTAGCAAATCAAAATACTAGGATAAAATAAAAAGCATACCTAAACTTACCTATAAGGGTGAAGCTTATGAAGTTGCATGATGTTGTGTGTGCATAGAGAAAGCATGTAGTGAAATGTGAATCTACAAGATAAAGTAAATAATAGATCATTTATTACTAGATATGTTATATCTAAATTAAGAACGTACAAATCTAGGTAAGAGAGAGAGGAAGAGAAAAGAATGAATAGACCTCATCGGGTATGTGAACCAATACAAAACCTATTATGATGTTGAGTGATGGTAGATGATGGTGAGTAATACTATATGATGCTATACCAAGATTAATATCATGAATGGAACATAGTTATCAATCCACTATAATTTGCTCAAAAATTTAGAGGTTGGCCTTTTGGTTCCATTGTCACCCACTGAGTGAAGCTAGGTGGGCAAATGTGTTGATCGATGTTTGGACTATGTGTCCAATCCCTCTAAATAGGTGGATCAAGAATATAAAGGATACTATTGCTTTGGATCCATCATTTCCCACTAATTGAATCTAGGTGGTAATACATGCGTTGATCAATGTTTGGACTATGTATCTGATCCCTTTGAATAGGTAGCTCAAGAACACAAAGCCTAGCTAGTCCTTTGGATCCATCATTGCCCCATGAAGTGAAGCTATAAAATAATAATAGTATAAAATATATGTCATATAAGATGGATTTTGAAGCCCATGAATTCTCTATAATTTGAAAATATTAGAATAGATAGCTGAATGTATTCTAGAAACTAGGCCACTCTTGGCCACTCTAAAAGATGAAAATTAAGCTTATATGAAAGCCACTTTGAAACTGGTGCACTTAGTTTATATGAAACTCACTTTGAAATGTGAAATTTAGGGTTATATGAAAGATAATTCAAAATTATACCAACCACTTATAGATGGAATAAGGCACGCAATTGCTAAGAATGCTTAGGTAATGTTGAACTTGGAAAGAAAAGAAAACAAATGTGCCATGCACATTTTCCCCAATCACTAGTGTTTGAAACATGGATTCTAATTTGAAATTTATACCAACTACTATATTTTAAGCTAGAAGTGAGAGACATCACATCACACATAATGCCCCCTATATCTAGATTTAATGAGAAAAAGTTTACTATAAAAAATTGATTTTGAATTGGTTTGATTATGTAAAGCTACAACTAGACCTACTTTTTTCCTACTTTAAAAAAGTATAGTTTTTATACTATTTAGATAAGAGTGACAAAAATAGATAGTAGTGTCACCAAATTGTATTCCAATCTTGGTGTTGTTGTCCTAGGCTAAATCTAATAATTGTTATGACATTTTCACTATCTACCTAGTCTTTTTTGACTGGTTTGATGTTTGGTTATTATTGTAGGTGTGCTGAAAGCTAGATTTTTGACTATTAGGAGCTCTGATCTCAAGGATAAAACCTTTGTTTATTTTATCATCCTCTAAGGGTAGGAATGAAGACCCAATAATTATTACCCTTAGAATAAAGATCCTTATAAGTGTGTTATGTTATAAAGATACATGATATAGTAATGATAACCGATAAAATATCTCAAGATATAACATGGTTTATATTGAGAGATTATTATATTAATAGGGGTATGCCTAAATATATATATATCAATGTAAAAGAATGTGTAAAGTAATGAATTGGAACTAGAAGTCTAGTTAGTTGTTAGTTATTAATTGGTAAGTAGGGATGGAGCATGACGTCCATCATGGCATCCATGAAAGAAAGATAATGCATGATGTGGATCATGGCATTAAAAATAATGGAGAAGCAACAAGTAATCAAGCATACAAGTCAATAATTAAGAAGCATATGAATGTGGCCAATGGGCCAAATAAACAAGGGACATGGGCACATGCCACTCAAACTAGAAAGAAATCATACAAAGCATGTTCATATGTTGTATACACATATAATTAAAAAAATCAAGGGTTGGCATGAGGTTCACAATCACATAGAAGAGTATAGACAAAGGACATTGGCAAATGCCCTAAGGCACACACATGAATAGAAGTAAAGGACATTGGAAAATGTCTTAAAGCATATACAAGAGACAAAACAATAATTAAGAAATGAAACACAAAGTAAGAAAGGAAAGAATGATAATTCTATAAATACAATCACATTTAAATAATCAAAGTAAGAAATGTGAAAGTATGCAATACGTGTAGTACACAACTAGGCATATACTAGAAAATACACAAGTTATATATACTAGTGAGTGTCAATAGATTAATATTTGTAGGATAGTAAATAATGTACATCATCATGATAAATAATGTGTGTGGTATAAGAATTAAATAACCTAGATGGTGTAGTCATGTAGAATATGATCCTAGTGGGCATGTATATCGACGTATGTCTCAAATGTAAAATTAGGATAACCCCTCACTGGGTAGAGTGAAGCAATCAAGGATTTGGATGTCACTAAACACACTAAAATAAGATTAAGTGAATTATGATAATATATATAAATCAACAAACAATAATATATAACAATAAATGTAAGTCTAGCATAGTAGTAAAAATGTAAAGCATGGATAATGCATACAATCAAAATGTTTTTGGTGTTTTTGAATTATTTGATTTTTTTTGTATTTTTAAAATTAGGTATGTAAAATCAATAACATAAAGACTATGTACAAGATATTTGAGAATGAACTATGTATAAGTAATCAAAATAAACTATGTATAAGTAATTGACAAAGTGTGTACAAGTAAGTTAGGCAAGAATGATACTAACTGATGAATCTCATGGGAGACTCCCTATAATGGTGTCATGTACCAAAAAAAGGAATCATTCATGATTGTGAAACATGAGGGAATGGATGTGAATATGATTCTAAATATTTAGATTCATTTTTGAAATATTGGAAATCATAATAACCTATATTGTTCCACTCATTATCATCTTGATTTTGAATCAATGGAATGCTAATGTTGACTTTTATTATATCTAGATATATTCCTTTGATAAATTATGTCTGTGAATGATTTGCCTTAGGATTTTCAATAAATCCCAAACCTTTGTGACAAAAATTATCAATTACTATAATAGGAGTAGTGATGCCTTGAGCATACTTTCCCAATCCTTGACCTTGATAATCAAACTATTTTTGATATTTTTGACCAAACCCATATTACTTTGAAAGTTGAACCTCATTTTTTAGAGGTATATTTGCATATTTTTCATGCTTTACTTATGCTTGTGGTACTTTTTCTTTTTCTAATTTTGATTTTTGATCCTTTTATTGTTCTCAGTTATGCTTTGGTAACCACTTTTGTATTGTTTCTAAATTTGACCCTTTGTGAATGTGTTCTTGTGCCATTATGGATTTATTGACTAATTTACCTTGTATAGGGTCCTTATTAGAAAATATATATTGTATATGTGTTTGTGATGCCCATGCATTTTATGATATGCATAATAATATCTAGATCTTGTCACTGGATGTAGAAGAGGTAGTTTGATCAACTTAGATTTAATCAATTCCCTTAGTGCCTCACTTGAATTCTTATTTTATCTTTGAATTAGTTTTAAATCACTAATTATAGAGTTACTTTTTTGTTATTTCTTGTTTTGATATGTAATATTTCTTGCAACCAATTGACTAGGTGGAGGTGAATATACATGATTGATACTAGGGTGCCATTGAGGCTTTTGTATTATAATCTAATTTTCCAATATTTTGATCTTTTCATGTAATATCTAATTCTATATTTGTAAATATGAAATTATCTTTGTCATATTTTTGATTTGATCCCTTAGATTCTCACAAGTGCAAACCCTAATTAATTCTAATTGAATATGTAATCACATATGTTGAAGAGGTTTTGAAGAAGCTATAGGCTGAATGTATGTATTAGGAAAAATAATATGGGCTGCCTCACCTTTTTAAGAGGTGATAACATGGACCTGGTTAGAGGTAAAGTAGTTATCACCCTCTTGGGGGAGAGAAGGAGAAGGAAATTGTTTCATGTGCATAAGATATGACATTGAAACTTGAGAGGTGGTTGTTAGCTTATGCAATGTATCCTTTAGGTAAAAGCCATGTATGTGGGATAAAATGTAGTAACTGGAGTTATAAGTTTTATAAAAGTATGTTTATAAATATAATTCTACATGAGATATAGAAATTTTGGGATGAAATCCTGAATTTGTGCATGAATACATAAGAAACTTTGACATGTGCTATGACATTTCTAATGTGTTTAGCTTGATAAAATTGAAATTTTTTCCATATGAGAGATAAAAACCAAGCGATAGAAAGCATGAATTTTTGCATGAATGAATAAGAAACTATGACATGTGCTATGACATTTATAATGTGTTTATCATGATAAACATGAAAAAATTTCCATATGAGAGATGCAAAATAAGAGATGAAACCTTGTATTAAAGACAAGTAAACTTAAATTTGAAAGAGACGTATCTTACTATGTTTAAAAATGAATTTCTTAATATCATACCATATTACAAAAATTAGGCATGAAAAGAAAAGAATGAATCTTTTTATTAGCATATGGTAAACTTCATCATTCATGTACATGATAAGACCAAGTATGGTCTCCTTATTATTTTCTAAAAATGCAAGAAATATTTGAAAATAAGTGAGATCCATTTTTGAAATTTGATTTTAGATGTAAGTTGATACCTAAAGAATTAAATAAAAACTATTACATGAAACTAGGGTTTTGAATGAAATATTTTAAAATGAATAATGAGTTTTAAAATTTGATGCAAATTTTTGACTTAAATATGCTAGTAAAAAATTAGAAAATTAGTGGAAAATTCTTGATTTGAAAGGACCTAGTGTATGCAACTAGGGTTTTGTAGAAAATATTTTTAAAAAAATTACTATGGAATTTTAAAATTTAAGGTGAATTTTTATTTAAATATGCTATAAAAAATTAGAAAAAATATAGGAAAAATACTAGGACCTAGTATGGGCAACTAGAGTTTGAAAAATAAATTATTTTTAAAATAACTACAAAATTTTAAAATTAAATGAAAATTTATTATTTTATTATGTAGGTAAAAAATTAGAAAAATATATGAAAAATTAATAGGAAATCTACCCTGGCATTTATAGGGTTTTTGTGTGCAAATAAAGTAAGTCAAGTTCACCTAATGATTTAACCTATTTGAGAATAATTGGTGAATTATTCCTAGTTTAGTTAAAGGGTATAAGTAGTAAATTCAATAAATAAATATGAAATAATTAATATAGTAATTTTTGTAAATTAGATTTTTATTTTGACATTTCTAAAAATAGTAATAGGAGGGAAAAAATAAGACTCAGCTAAAAACTAACTGATACAACTAGGACAAAGTATGAGATTCATTGTGCAGGACTAGGATACTATCAAAAACTAATATATAATTTTTTTAATTATTTGATAAGAGCACCAAAAGTGGACAAGAGTGGCACTGACACTGTAGTCTACCTCTTCTACTTTTATCTAGGAGATCTGAGCTTTCTAGGTTTTGTTAGCTATGCATGTGTGACCTTGTCTATAAAGTTTCAATAGCTAGAAGTCAGTAGATATTCTTGTATAGTAGATTTTAACTTCAAACCCTATACTTCATTGTGTTTTGAAAAATTTTGAGAAAGAATGGGGGTTAGTGTGTGTAAGATTCATTGAATGTGATCCACACCTCTTGTGTAAACACACTACCTACATACCAATACTCTAAAGAGGGATCAAGCTATATGTAGTTCTCCCACTTGATGTGCTTCTTGTAATAGTGTGTATGAAGATGAAAAATTCTAAACCAAATGTGCTTGAGCTGGCTAGGGACTAGTGTAAGGAGTTGGATAAGCTTTTAAGTGTATTGGTTGGCTATATGTAAATAATAAGGAAGATTTCTTGAGTAGTCTTCCTTGTTTAGTGATAATTACTAACCCTTTCCAAATGATCTTTGAATGGGATTTTATAGGGATCTATTGGTTATGGGTTGAATTTTCTCACATTAGGCCAGTAAGGAAAAGGATGGGGAATAAAAAAATGATAGTTGGGGCTAAAAAAGCACTTGGACAAGAGCATCAAAAGTGGATAAGAGTGGCACCGAAGCTATAGTCCAAGTGTGGTGCTATTATTATAATCTAATAGATCCTATGGGGATTGATTAATCATGGAAAAAGTAGTCTGTTTGATCTAGGATTATTTTTGGAAGGCTATCGATGACTGGGAATTAGTAAAAAGATGCCTATGAGGGTCATCAGAGCAAGCAAGAGGGACCTATGGGTTGGGTGTCATAATCCACACTCAAGTCACAAAATTTTGCATTTCATATGACTATCTTGACTATTGTGTGATGTTCATGATGGGTTATTAGATTCATACAACTCTTAGAAGATTATTATTATGTTTAAAAGGTAAAATAATTCAAGAAAAGAACTCTCTCTATCTCAAACCTTGATGTACTTCTGAGATAGTCAAGAAAGAGACTAGTTTTGATAGTATCTAAAGATATTTAATGAAATAATAAACATCATATCATAATATTTACACTATATATACATTGCACAATTCATTATGTTGTTCTCCTTTGCATTCTAGAGTGAAGAATTAATAAAATAGTCATTAGTCTGAGTACTATTTTTTTGGACTATGATAGTAAAGGAGACTTGGATTTGAAGTTAGTAAGATGATTTTAAAGTAGGTCCTTTATGTGGTGATTCTCAATGACGGTGGAGAGTTGATATGATTAGAGTAAGTCACTTGTAGAATTAAATATTCATTATAAAATGACATATAATGAGTGGAGGTTTTCACTTATAGTCATGTTATAAACCCTCTATTTCATATTCAATATGAGTAGTAAGTGTTGTAAGATAAATGGATGAGAGGTGGGGTGAATCAATATTCAAAAAAAATCATTCAATTCCACTTAACATACATGAATCATTCTAACAAACATGTACATCTTAGAAAGCATAAGAAACAAATCATAAGAGAATGAAACACATGAACACAACACATATGTGGGAAAACGTTGAAGGAAATAAAACACATTGATGAATCAAATGGAATAAAGTCCCATAATATAAACATCAATATTTATTGAAGCACCCACTTCACATGGAGCACCAACCCAAACTAGCTTAGCACCAACTCAGTTAGGCTTTATAAATCACAAAATTGTAAAGAGAAATCAACTCCCTAGATGACTCAACACCAAATTATCCACCTAAAAAACTTGATCACCTTTAAAATACTTTTTTTCTCACACAATAGATGATTGTCTTCTCCTTTATCTCTTTGATCACATCTATCCCTCTCGAAACTAGCTTTTATCCCTCTTCACTCAAATAGCCCTATCCATGGATTGATTAGGTCTTCTAACCTTGATATTCATATGTATGAAATTTTTTATATAATAATGACAACTATCTAATATTATGCATTAACTCCTTCTGGTCAGCAATGTTCTATATCATTCACTTGTTTTCACCACACTCTCTAAGCATACTCAAATAGACATAAACTGACAAGTATTTATACAAGTCACTTGATCATATCCTTCTTAGTCAGACACATATTATTATCTCTTAGGTTGGACATAAATAGGTCTTATAATATTAAAATAACATGCCTTAATCATGAATTAATCAATACACTAGATCAACCATAACTTAATTATCTCTTACTTCTCTTTTATGCTTTGTGAAGACCTAATAGGCCTTATTAACAACATGTTACCCTTTGATCTTTATTGAATAATATAAAAAACACATCACATAGAAGGAATACATCATATTACACTCCAATATACGTTATTCAACTTCAATTTACGTCCATAACACCTTCTAGGTCCAAATACCATTTGAACCCTTTCTCAAAATAATTTTCATAAAATGCTTGTGCATACATAGAAAATCTATCTTGAACAACTAAGGCATACACTCAATTTTGAAAAAAAAATGGAAAAAATCACATATTCAAAAACCTCATGACCTCAAGGTAATCATAAAATTTATTAGATGCTTCAAATCAGTACATACATGCTCAAACTCTTCTCTGCAAGATGTTCTATTAGAACTATTAACTGACTTCAAAACACAATTAAGAAAACATGAAATTATGATATCTAATTGAATGCATTAAAAGGATTTCAATGCATGAAAAATATATTATATCATCCTTAGAGAAACCTCAACCAATCATATTATGATCTCTAATAAAAAAAATTGGTATTACAAACCAAACTATTAACTTCCTTTCTCACAGACTCCACTTAGCTAGATAAGCCATTTTAGCTTCAATGTTACAAACTTTTAAACTAAATTACAAGATTATAAAAAAATGGATACATTATTAAATTCCTAAATAACATCATCATGCACTTCATTTCATCACTCTTCCATGACAACACATCATGAATCATCTTCTCACATCTACCTAATTTTCTTTACTGAGTGCACAACTTAGTCTATTAGTGACTAGCTAGCTTGGATCACCAAATTTACACACCTAATATCTAGAACATATCTAAAAAACTTCATGTAAAATAACTACAAATATCATACTTTAACCTTTATCCATTTATCAACATTGACTTGGTCAGCTCTATCTACTATAACAAATCTCTGAAATATAAGCACTTTCATGTATGCTCTAGTCACTCACCTAAGAAACCAATCACTCTTGTATATGATTGGGAGAGTAGGATACAACCTATAATTACCTGTCTAGCCATATCAAACCTTTCTAACCTCTTTATAACAATATATTCAACATCAAGTCATCGTTAGGGTTCTTTGAGGGTTTAGACCAACTTCCAATTTTAAGGTCATTCATAAAACTTAGCTCCTCTTTCTAGAAACCAATGCTTGAAACTTTGATTAATAACCCTTCCTCATATACCATGACCATATTACATTCTCATGAAAATGCTACATGTGCCAGCTAACACTTGAAAATCCTTCTCGGGTAGACAATTCTTCATTGTATGCATTCAAAAAACCTTGAAAAACTTTTTTAAACATTTTTTTGTAAACCATGACCTAAAAATCTATGCACATACTCATAAAAACTTTAATCACCTTTGTTAATTTTTAAATACTCACCCATATCTTGGAAACTAATCTTGATACCCTATATGGCCACCATCTTTCTTTTAACTTTCTATGCCTTACATTTCTAGTCTTATTAGGCCTTGAATCTAACACTCTAGCCACCTTATAGGATTCACCTTGAAACTCTCCTATGTTATAAATCCTCTTGTGTATGCTCAAGTAACCTCTTACGCTCACTCTTCTTTAGAACTTCAATAAAGCATCTTTAGATCTACTTGCACAAATTTCTGGAACTCGACTAACGATCTTCATAACATCTTTAGAGATACATAGAAAGATATTCAGAGATAACCTTTTAATAAATTTCAAGGCCCTAAACACATCATGTAAAAACTCAAACAACCTCTCTCATGCTGAAACACTATCCAATATTTTTTAGATCATTCACATATTTGTACCATCTTTATAACATATTTTGAATTTCATGCATAGATCTTTAAAGAACATAGCTTATTCTTTGGAACTCACTCATTTCATTACACTACCTACATATACCATCACACAAGGTCTAGTAAAAACATTACAAGATGATTGGTACTTGACATAATAACATGTATTCATTCATGCTAATTATCAATGATATCATTTAAGATGACATAAGAATATAATTCAAGTAATACTCTTGAAATCAATACTCTCATACAACAAAAACACACACTATATTGGCATAACAAATCATCATGTACATGCCTTAACTCTTACTTCACCAAGCATCTTCACAAGAACCTTTGACATTAATTACATTAGATTGACAACAATGAAAAAATCATGCATATTCATATGAACCTTTGACATCAATGATAACATTAAATACCAAATCTCAATACTTAATGATCATTCTCAATAATCTCCTCCTTAATCAATGGAAATATTCAATTATCTCCCCCTTTTTCATTGATGGTAAATACACTCAAAAAACTATGTCAACCACTTTATATAGAAATCATCTCTTAATTATGGTTCTTATTTTTCCTCGCCCTTTTATATCTTTCTCTTTTTCTCATTTTTTTAGATATTTTTGATATTTTTTTATCTTTCTCCCATTTTGACATTAATGACAAAGGTCTTCCATAATTATTCATCTCTTTTAGAATGAACTCAGATTGCAAGCCCATTTAAGCAATTTAAGCCAAACATATACCATATTTTTATTAACAATAGATGTCAAGGGTCACCTATAAATACTAAAATTATACTTTCTCTCTTTGATCAAATACTATATATACAAGATACTATTTGGTACACAGTCTTTGAAAACTATAGAAACCATATATGATAAATATTCTTAGAAACTTCTCACAATTAGGTCACTTTCCAACTGATCCATCAATAGCTCAACATATAGATTCTTATGAAGAATCTCATTCATATCTTCTCTTTAACTCCATGCATATCTAAAAGTAATCAGTTTCTTGATAAAGAACTTAGAGCTACCAAGTTCCCCCTTACACCAAACATATCTTCTTTAAAATAAACTTGGAGACTCAGATCACTTACCTTCTTTGATATGACATAATACGATAAAAATATTGATCATATACAGGGCTATCCCACTCTTGACATCAACTATAGAATTAATGACTCCCCCTTTGTATTCATAGATCAAGCTCAATTGCTCACACAAAAAGATGTCAAAATCTTACCTATTATTTAACAATTGTCTATGTATTTTGACTTCAAATTCCTAATAATTGCCTTAGATCTCTCATCATGCTACCTATTACTCCTAAAATCATAGATATACCAACTCAGGAATGGATAGTGTCCATATTCAACTTATTACTTGTAACATAGACAACCTAGAATATTATAAAAAAGAAACCTTATTTGACTGTAACCTCATGTTTATACTGATAGAAGAATGTATCCATGAAGCTTAATGGAGCCATCCTTTTTCATAAGGCACTAAAATAACATGAACTTAGGAGATTCCTGAATTTTGATAATTTTACATTACTAAATATTCTTCAACATCCTTCTAGACTTGATTGGCACTTTAAGCTTGATCTCATCATCAACCATTTGATCACCAATGTGAGATAACAATACACATTCCTTACTTGACTTCTCATCTAAGGCATGATCTATCTCAAAAATTAGTCCACTTGAGCTTGTAGATTGATCATGACTTATATTTACTACCTTTGGTTTCCATGCATTTAATTGCCTTCTTTCTTTCACTTTAGGAGCTTCAAACTTCTTTTTTTGACTTGATGATCTTCTTATGACAAAATATTATAATGTGTCCTAAATAATGATAATTGTAACACACCACCTTATGAATACCATTTAAATTATGTGAACTATGACTGCTATAGTTCTATGAGTATTTATTTTTGGAGAGTCTTCTATATTATCTTACTCTATGACCAAACTATTTACATTAATAATGATAAACATTAAAATAATTAGCATACCTTATAGCATTGAGATGTCTACTAGGTCTATTCATGTTGACCATCTGGTCTTAAATAGTGTTCTTCTCAACTTGAGTTACCTTATTTTGGTCTTCTTTGAATTCAAGACCCATCTTGTCACTTGAAATTTTTTGACTACTCAAGATATCATTTGGAGCCTCAATAATTTTTCCAAATATCATAATGTTTTTCACCTTTTTATATGATTGATACAACATAGCTTTCAGAGATTCTATTTCATTTTAATATCTATTGTAGTCTTCCTCTTTATCCTTTATGCTTGCATTGACTACCTCCATATATTCCACAACTTTATTGATGATCTCATCATACTCCTTGGAAGTGTTGCTCAACCTTTCCACAAATAATCTAATCATCTCTTCATAATCCCAAATTAATGACTTTAGTTTCTTATTGTTCTTATTCACAAGCTTAAATTATTATAAGGTACTCATGATCTTAGCTTCAAGATCCACTTCAGCTTCTCCTTCTTCACTACCATAGTATACTTCTTCATCTAATTCTATATCAACCATAAGGCCTTTCCTATTTGCACAACCCTCATTGTCTAATTATATGCCTATGAAAAAAGTTTCACTATTATCATTTTCATATTCATTACTACGATCATTACTATCAGATGTGTTTGAATCACTTACATTATATGAGTTGTCTTCTTTGTTATAAAAAATATTCTTATTTTTGAATGATCCTTTCCTTCATTCTTCTTGAAATTTCTCTTGTTCTTTTTAGACTTATAAAATTTTCTATCATCTCCATGGTATTCATCATGTTATTCATTATGCTCATTTTTGTCCTTTTTATGACACTTAGTTTCAAAGTGACCAATATTTCCATAGATAAAACATTTGAATGGTAACTTACCCTTGTACTTACTTTAGCCAAACCTTAACTTTCTATAAAATATAGCTATGAGTTCATCATCATTAATATTTGAACATACCTCATCCTTGAACTTATTTATCTTTGAATTGTTTTCAAATTTGAAATATTATTCCTTCTTAGGAGGTATTACTTCATTAAATCTCATCTCATAGGTAGTCAAGATGCCATGAATCCCATCCATCTCTAGCTTAATCCAATTCTTGCATCTCTTCCATTGTAGACACCTTAGAGTTAAACTTAGGAGTTAGTGATCTCATTACCTTTCAAACAAAAGTATATTATTTCAATTCTTCTCCAAATCCTTTAATGATATTGACAAATTCATCAACCCTCAATAGCTAGGATGTAATGGTTTCATCTTCATTCATCTTTAGGCCTTCAAACTATCTTCTATGGGTCTCCAACTTGGCTAACTTTACCTTGGTTTATCCTTAATATATGGTATTAAATTTGTCCCATAAATATTTGATTCATACATAATACATTACCTTTATAAGATCTACCTTTGATAGGCCACAAATAATGACATTCATTACCTTTTAGTTATATTCAATAACTTTCTTACTTGCTACATCTATTCATGGAATAAGAGGTACAATATAACCATCCATATCTAGCTACCAAATACCATGTCCTTTTCAAATAAAATATATATTCATTATTAAAATACAAAAGGCATAGTTAAATCCATTAAACAATGGAGACTTACTCATAGAGAAACCACCTTGAGCTTGCTAACTAGTCATCCTTGCTTGTTAGGATCTCGTTTAATATTTTAGAGCTGATTCAAAGGACCAAGATATGATACCAATTAATAGAAGATAAATGAAAGGGTGGGGGGTGAATCAGTCCTCAAAAATTTCATTCAATTATAATTAACATACATGAACCATTATAAAAATCATGTACATCTTAGCAAGTATAAGCAATAAATCATAAGAACATGAAACACATGTACATGACATATACATAAGAAAACATTAAAGGGAAGAAAAATAAATGATGAATAAAATGGACTATATTACTATCATACAAACATAAATATTTGGTAAATCACCCACTTTACATGGATCACTAACCCCAACTAGGTCAATACCAAGTCAGCTATGTTTTAGCTACCACCTACTTGTAAGGAGACACCAACCCCCTAGATAACTTAACACCAAATCAGCCACTTGAAAAAAATTATCACCTTTAGAATAATTTTTTTCTCACATAAAAAATTATGAAATTATCATTCATATGTTTTCTCACTTCTATCCCTATCAAATCTGGCTTCTATCCCTCTTCAATCAACTAACCCTCTCCATTGCTTGATTAGGTCTTCTAACCTTGATCCTCATATGCATAACCTTTATTATATATTTATTGACATATATATTGTGGTATTAATGAACTCATTCCATTCATTAATGATCTATATCATTTTCTTATTCTCACCACAGTCTCTAAGCATACTCAAATAGGCCTAAACTACCTAATATTTATACACATCACTTAATCCTATCCTTCTTAGTCAGGCACACATTATTATATATTAGGTCATTCATGAATAGGTATTATAATATTAAAATAAAATTACTTAACCATGAATCAATCAATATATTAGGTTGGCTATAGCTCAATTATCTCTTACTTCTCTTTTAAGCTTTGTGGAGACGTAATAAGACTTTTTAACAATACGTTACCATTTGATCTTTCTTGAAGCATATTAAAACACATCACATGGAAGGAAAAAATCATATTAAAATAAAATAAACCTTATCAAAATTAAATTTATGTTCATAACACCTTTTATCTCTAACCACCATTTGAACCCTATTTCAAAATACTATTCGTAAAAGGCCTATGCATACATAGAAAATTTGTCTTGAACAACTGAGGCATATACTCAATTTTGTCAAAAAAAATTGGAAAAAAACACATATTCATAAACCTCATAACCTTATGGTCATAAATTTTTTTATCATATGCTTCAACTCAAGACATACAAGCTCAAACTCTTCTCTACAATATGTTCACTTAGAACTGTCAACTAAGTTTAAAACATAGTTAAAAAACATTAACTTTTGATACTTGATTGAATGTATTAAAGTTATTTAAATGCATGAATAGGATCTTATGTCATGATAATAGTAACCTCAAATAATTATATCATGATCTCTAATGAAAACTATTGGTCTTATATACCAATTTGCTAACTTCATTTCTCATAGACTCCACTCAGCTAGATAAGCCATTTTGGCTTCAATGTTCCAACATTTTACACTGACTTCCAATCTATTGAAAAACATGGATACATTATTAAATTATAAAATACATAATCATGAACATCAATTCATCACTCTTACATGAAAACACATTAGGAATCATCTTCTCACTTTTCCCTAATTTTCTCTACTAACCTCACCACTTGGTCTATTAGAAACTAGCCAACTTAGATCACCAACTTTGTACACCTAAGATATAGAAAATTTCTAAAAGCCTTCATAGACAAAAAATAAAATTATCATACTTATGCCTTCATCCATTTATCAACTTTAACTTGATCATCTCTATATGTTATAGCAAATCTCTAAAGATAAACACTTTTTTGTAGGGTTTGCTCACTCACCTGAGAAAAAAATAACTCCTAGACATGCTTGAGAGATTTTTTAAAAACCTCCAATTACCTATCTATAAATATCAATCCTTTCTGATCTCTTTATTAAAATATATTCAAAATCAAGTCACTCTTAGGGTTCTTTAGGTTTGGACCAACTTCTAGTCTTAACGATCATTCATAAAACTTAGATCCTATGTTTTAGAAACCAATGCTTGGAAATTTTATAAACCTTCCTAATTTAATATGAATATCTTAGATTCTCATTCAAATTCTGCACATGCCAATGAGCACTTAAAAAACCTTCTTGAGTAGACAACTCTTTATTCTATGTATATGAAAAACCTTGAAACATTTTTTCAAACCTTTTCTTGTAAACCATGACCTAAGATTTTATGCACATACTTAAAAAACTTAACTCACCTATATCAATGTTTACCTTCTCACCCATGTATTGGAAAAATATATTGATACCATATCTATCCACCATATCTATTTTTGCTTTCTTGTCCTTAAACTAAAACTCTCATTAGGCCTTCAATTTGACATTCTAGCCACCTTGTAGTCTTCACCTTGAAACTTTCCTATGTTGCAATGCCTCTTGTATATGCTTAATAAAACTCATAAACTCACTCTTATTTATGGATTCAACATATCATCTTTATATCTACTTTCACAAATATTTAAACATCAACTAAGGATATTCATAACATCTTCAAAGTTGTAGATACATATCTTTAGAGATGATTGTTTAATAAATTACAAGACCCTCAACACCTCATGTACAAAATCAAGCAACTTCTCTCATGCTCAGATAATTTTTAGTATTCTTCAAAGAATTCACATCTTCATATAATCTTTGGATCATATTTATAACTGATTACACATATATTTGGATCATGAAACTTCTTCTTTAGATTTCACTCATTTCATCATGCTACCTTCACATACCATCTCATAAGGTCTATTCAAATCATTATAATATGTTTGACACTTGACATATTGACCTGTACTCACTCATGATAATTATAAATGATATCATTCAATATGAAATAAAAATATCCTTCAAACACTACTCTCTATTTAAATCATTACAATATGCTTGACACGACATATTGATCTATAGTCACTCATGTTGATTCTTAATGATATCATTCATGTTTACATAAGAACTCACCATGCACATACCTTAAGGATTACTTGACCAAGAATATTAACAAGAACATTTTACATAAATGACATTTAATTTACGTCAATGAAATAATTTTTCATATTCATAAGAACCTTTGACATTAATGACAACATTAAATACGAAATCTCAATACTCAATGACAATGCTCAACAATCTCCTCCTTAATCAATGATAATTTGTTCAATAGTAAGTAAAGTGAAGAAGATGAAGTTATTGAGTGAAAAATTTATCATTTTTATCCATATGTGTGTTTATAATAACCCATTTGTGGTCTTGAAACTTAATTTAAGTACAAAAATATCACTTTAACTATTACATAGTCCTATAAGTGGATTTAAAATTCTATGTTTTGCATTTTATGAGCATAAGAGGGTTAATAAATGATAAATAGGTATGTGGAGAGATAAAAATGGTTATTAAATAACTTATTAATATATTATAATTAATTTAAGTGATTCCAAACTAGGCATATTTAATTTTTACCCCTCTTGACCATGCACATCCTTTCACAATCAATTAACTAGGTTTTGAATTGGAAACTCCCATATCTTGTGAATTATCCCTTTAAATATGATGAAACTTTGAAATAACGTGTATTTTGACATGATTAAGATTATTAATGAGTTTTTATACTGGTATGGTATGGGCATGTATAGATTTGGGGTTTGATCCCTTGCATTAAGCATAGGGAGACTTAATAAGATGAGAGTGGTTTGAGATCAGTGGTCAATATTGAAAACTGGTTTAATAAACTTTGTGAAGAGTTTAATTATGGAAAAGGGTATCCAAATATATTTTTATATACTTTTTAACCCCTCTAGTTTAGTCAAACATAGGAACTTTGTGAAAATAAAAGGCTATAAGGAGTTGAACTTGGTTGAGAGCTTAAGTAATGCAAGGAAGTTTTTAAGAGTGAATCATGGGATAAAATAGGATATGTTAGGTAATTTATGTCAAATATAGGTCATAAAAAAATAAAAATTTCATTCATAAGGTATAAATCAATATTTGGAGGATTTGAGCTTTACGTGGACTAATAGGCTATAACAGATAGTGAGTGAATGTTGATGGTATAAGTTGAATAATGTATGGATAGAGATCTATGGATGAGTGTGAATATTATTAAGGGTATTAATATAGAGACTAATTAAAAAGAGATACTATATATCAATGTCATGTATGAATAAATTAGGAATCTCAATGAGAAGATGAACCTTCAAAGATGAGAGCTCAAGAAATGAGAAAAGAGCCTAAAAAATTGAGATTGAGAAAAGAGGATAAAGGCCAGGGAATGAAGAATTATTTTATTTTCATATTCCTCTATTTAAATGGTGTAGGTTGGTTTATAATTGTTTTATTTTACATTGATTTTATTAATCTATTAAATGATCAAATAATTTATGATTGTCTATTATGTGTGTCTTTTTTTATTTATTTGTGACATCTTTTTGTCTCCTTGAATGTGACCCTTGGCCTTATTAAATGTGACATGTTTAATTCACTTTATTTATAACATATTTATTCTTCCTTATATCCCTTTTCAATTTTTTATGTGATATATTTGATTCCCTTTTTTATGACATCTTTTTATCCCCTTGTATGTGGACCTTGGCCCTTATTGTTATGACATATTAATGTCCACTTTATATTGACATTGTCATTACGTGTGACACTAACACTTGTGCTTGTTAAGGTTGATGATATTTATGGGTTCCATTATCTCTATCATGTATTTTTACTAGGTATTATTACTTACTAATCCTACTACTATGTGTTTCTTTTATACATCTATCTAGACATGACACTTATATACCATGCATTAAATATGTTGTATACATGTTTTGATTTACATATAGATTGTGATGATGGCATAATATTCAAATGGTGACATGATTATATATGATATTATATTTATATGTGATATGATATATATAACTATTATTTTAATATGAGTGAATTACATTATACATTCCTCATCCAAAAAGGGGAAATTATAGTGGGATTGTCGTAGAGACATAAGATTTCATGAGTATAAACAAATTATAGTACATATTTCATAAATTCAAAATGGCTTAAATATTATATGGTTTAGTTACATGACAAATATTACCACATAAATATATATTATAAAGGCATATACCATTCATATTCACTAAATTTAAAGAGCCTCAATTACATATTCATACACACTTGGGTGCATATACAAAAAAAATAAGTAACAATAGCTACCATTTTTCACATATACATTTGAGATATTGGTTCTAAAATTTAGCATATATATGCATAGGATTGTCTATAAGTTAGTTTAACTTTATGGGGAATGATACTATTTAATACACATACATAATTTAATATTCATGAGTCATAATACTAGTTCATGCACACATATGCAACAATAAAATTTATAGTCTAATGTAAAATAATTTTTATTCAACTTCACACTTATTATATCTATGGTTATGATGGGGATGTGAATAGTTTCATTATATTTTAATCATAAATTTTATTCTACATTGATTGAACTTGATAAAAAATATACAATCAGACATGCATTTATGATGGAAAAATTAACATTGTTCATTCCCATTTAATCATGGATTGTTTACATGGATAGAACATGAAAAATATACAATTGAATCTATAATCCATTTTTTTTAGTTGTTTCAATTTATTTAATGAACCTATTCTGATGATTCCCTCTTTAATTGCATAGTTATTTTGGTTAATATATTTAATACTTATACCCACATTCATGATGGTCAGGGCATGTTGTTTCCCAACCCAAGAGCCTACATAATTACACAAATATAAAACACAGCCACCCTAACTCTCCATATGATTTAACAAGGAAGAATTATGTTTTCTAATGCTTGGATAAATAATCATAAAGTCAAAAAATTTATAGGGGAAACATGGTTTTTACTGATACACATGTGTACTATTAGCTTTTCTCTTTAAAAATTAAAAATAATAATGGATTGAGATTAAAACTATCAATCTATAGACATTAACTACAAATGACTATAGGATTTTATATTGAATGAGCTAAAAAGTATATTAATATCAAAAATAAATTATGGGATACATAGTCATGTACATTTTATCCTTTAACTCTAGCAATTCCACCACTATACTAAAAGAGGGGCATTTTTAGATTCTAAAATTTATGATTATGTGCTTGACAATAACAAGGCTAACACATATTTGCAATGCATAACTTGAGCACATAAACAAAATTGTACCATTCTCTCATAATTACATGTTATCTTATGAGTTTATAATTAGATTCTTCTAATACATTCCCATATTAACATCATTATCTATTTCAAACTTGATAAATATCCCACACAAACATTTTCATAGCTTGAGTTTAGTCGACCTATACACATGTCAATTATATCACTTTCATCTATTATCACTAGTCAATAATATAATTATTTGGTTAGAATAAATCCTCTCCCTAAAATGGTTAATTTTAAAAATAAATATTTACTTAGGTTTAGCCCATTTTACTAGTGTGTTGGTGGCATAGTAAATTACTCAATTAGATTTATTTATAAACAAATTGAGGTCTCATCCGAAAGGGAAATTGAACTTAATTTATACACATATATGCACTATTACACATTGAAAAAATATACCATATTATTCTAAAATTTTAAATATATCACTAATTTTAGTCATAATACAAGTATAAATCACACTAATACCAAGTAAAGGCAAACATTGTCAACTATCAAATTTAAATCATTATCTACATACATATAATGAAGGATCACAATTTCATAATAAAAGATGGTGGGAGAAAAAATAGTGGCACTATTTACCTCCTTAGATTATAATATATGAAGGAATAATTAAATCATTTAATGGGGGTGATTTGGGTCAACTTATACCATTACACTTTCACTATTTTTGTATGTTTCTAGCTCTTATTAGAACAATTATAGTTTTCAAAACAAATGAGACTGATTTATATATTTTTTTACATCATTATGGTTCAATATCATAAATAAACATCATATATAAATATGTGAAGGTTATTTTATTATCACACTCCATTTATTCATAGGTCATTACTGATCATCACATGCTATTATCAATAAATAATATTGAGCTATATCTAACAAAACCAACTTTACATAGAGAAAAGTATATTTACTGAACTGAATGAATCATAAGCCTTATTTATCCTAATTTAAACTTATATAATTCATTCTTAATCAAATATTTAAAATAAAAATGCTAAGTATTCATTCCTTTATTATACATATTATATTTAGTATATGCCTCTTGTCAAATCATTTCAATCTGTTTTAATATTTTACATTTAGATTCATTCTTTAATGCCAAATACTAATATCTAAATTATATGTGTTATTTATATATTAATTATATTAAGTAATTAATCATAAGAAATTAGGGTAAAATAATCACCTCACCCATTCTTTAAAAAAATGAGTCATGAAAATAAATAATAAGATGACTATATAAATGGAAAAGATCATGGTATGCAATTGAAATGTGTCATATAGGTAATGATAATAAATTGAAAATATAATGATTTACATTATTAAGTGGTTTCATTTTTAATAATTATATAATTTCATTCTTATGGAATCATGTCTAAGAAAGAGACCATCAATAAATGGCTTTCACAATTTTGTTTGTGTTGATTTTGTATTCAATATTATATAAAAGAGTAAAAAATGATATGTTTAAAGTAATATATGTGTGTATGTGTGTGTGTGTGTGTGTGCGTGCGTGCGTGCGTGCGTGCGTGCGTGCGTGCGTGCGTGCGTGTGTGTGTGTGTGTGTGTGTGTGTGTGTGTGTGTGTGTGTGTGTGTGTGTGTGTGTGTGTGTGTGTGTGTGTGTGTGTGTGTGTGTGTGTGTGTGTGTGTGTGTGTGTGTTTTAATGTTGTACTGAGATTTTTAGTGCATAAAAAATTATTTGATGATTCTCATTAATAAATAAAATAAAGTGAAAAAAATACACATTTATTACTAGGTAGTGGTACATAAACTGATCATATGCCATGGCTAAATAAACATGTTTTTATGTTCAAGTGAAATAAATATCTAAGCAAATTAAACTATTTGAGTCAAGTTCTGGAGGTTTTGATGAAAATTAGAGTGATTAAGAAAACCAAAAATAGGTTATCTTAATGCCTACAACAAAAATGATATTATTAAAATGTGAAGGATGTTTAGAAAGATGAATCACACAAGAAATGGAAAGTTAGTATACATGATAAGGTAAACATAATGTGCAAATTTTTAAGTAAGTGAATTTTTATCTTAATTTTATTATATCATAGGTATATTAACCTATCACATATGAATATTAGAATTTAAATTATAAATTGGAAACTATCATGAAGTTATAATTTGATGGCATGATACAAATGAGAATTGGGTATTAAAACATTTTCTCCAAGGGAATCATCTTATTGTTTTTAAATTAGATTATAAATTTAAGTGAAAATTATGTTAATTTTTAGGCATGTGTAAATATTTAATTAACATTAAAGTTTATTTATAAAATAGAGGGGAATATTATAATTTTTTCCCCTAAATTACATATATGGTGATATTTGGCTTTATACTCTCCATTACATATTATTTTGGATGTAATCTATATAAAATAGGCATTAAGAGTTATTTTCTAAAAGTAAAATTTTCATAGGAAGTATACATGGTTTAACCATAAATATTCTTTGATTCAAGGAAATATCATATAGTTTTAGATTAAATAAGTTCCTTTATTATTATTCTACATAGAAGTATATTTCTGACATAGTGATTAAACCTTTAGGAATAAATATATTTTAATTAAGAATCACATATACTTGTAAATAAATATTAATCAAATACATAGTTTTAGGTGAGGTTGATAATAGTTTTAGAAACAAATTTTTAGTTTCATATTTAAAAGATAGATCTAAGACAAAGATATATTTAATATATGCATATAAACCATATGTTTTTGTTCTTAAACTTGATTTGTAATATTAATTAGGTGTTTATATATTTATATTTATATAAATATATAAACACCTAATTAATATTACAAATCAAGTTTAAGAACAAAAACATATGGTTTATATGCATATATTAAATATATACTTGTCTTAGATCTATCTTCTAGATATGAAACTAAAAATGTGTTTATAAAACAATTATCAACCTCAAATAGAAATATGTATTTGATTAAGATCTATGTTAAAAGTGCCATTGGATATTCTAATAGGTGAAAAATTGTTCCAAAATATATTCATGATTTTTTTCCTATATTTTTCATCTTTTGTTTCTTCACTTTGATGTACAAATTTCAAACTCATGTATACCTAAAATATATATTTATTTCTTTCCGTAGAGTATCTCCAATGCACTAAATTTTTTTGAATAATATCTACCCTTGAGTATAAATCAAAATAATAATGTATTTATGGGCTTCTATTAATGTTAGTGACTATGGTAAAATAATTATTTATATACATATTAAGCCTATAATGGTGGAAATTAAAATTTCAAAAACTAGTGAATTATATCAAGGAAATAGCTTCAAAAATGGAAATTGTAAAAATCATTGTTCAAAAAATAATATATTTTTTTCTCATTCATGTGAAAATTTGTACAATACATTGGTTTTAAACCATGTTAAAATAGAATGGATAAATAAAGGTCAACTTTGAATTTTCATCTTCGTCATTAATTTGAGTATATCCCATTATTTTTTCTTACCTTCCATTCATTTAAATATATTTTAGTTATAATTTTTTGGGTATAAATTCATAGCTTATTCCATATGTTCTAATGTATATTTAACTCATTATTGTTGGAAATATTTTAATTGATGTCAAAGGTCTAGCATTATTGGTGATAAATGCCCCATTTCATATAATGGTGTTTTTAATATTCATATCTTGGCTAATGTGTGTTAATATTTATTTAATAATAATGAATATATTTTTGGTCTCATATAAGTC
>JARHVA010007655.1:572500-632657 GCA_037957365.1 Torreya grandis | reverse complement strand
AATTGGCATAAAAATTCTTCCTCTAAGTCAACCATGCAGTAGTTTTGTTATTCAAGTATGGAGAAAGAGGTGAGTGGGAGAAATCAATGCAATAGTTTTCAAAGTAAATCAACCCTATAAGAGCATATTTATCATCCATCAAGCCACAAAAAGGACAAAAATACCAAAAAAAGTAAAGCCTCTCCTTCACTCCTATGCCACTCTCCATGAGAAGGTCATCAATATAATAGGCTGAAGCATTGAAGAAGACCTAGTTTCCCCATTTTTTAGTTATTTTCTCTCTTAAATGCTTTGATTTATTATATAACAGCTACATTTATGCAATTAAGTAGTGTTCTCTCTCTCTCTCTCTCTCTCTCTCTCTCTCTCTCTCTCTCTCTCTCTCTCTCTCTCTCTCTCTCTCTCTCTCTCTCTCTCTCTCTCTCTCTCTCTCTCTCACTCTCTCTCTCTCTCTCTCTCTCTCTCTCTCTCTCTCTCTCTCTCTCTCTCTCTCTCTCTAATATTTTATATATATCTAGCTAAAATCCTCATTTGGATCTCTCTACTAGTTGTAATGAAATGTTGCCTCTGTAGAGAATTGTAATACTAAATTTTAAGCCTTTGGATTAATAAAAATTTTTATTTTACCTTATCTATACTTGTATTGATGTGTGATGCTAGTGTTTTACAGATCTATACTTGTATAAGAAAGCATTATCTCTTGTATATGTCCATTTTCTTTCACCTTGAAGCAAGAAGGTTTATATTTTTATATCATGTTGAAGTTGGTTATGTAGGTGATTGGTTGTGGAAGTTGGTTGATTGTGTTCTTGAATAGGACCTTTTAGCTACCCACTTTAGTTTTAGTGTATGTTATTACCTTCATGTGGAATATTTATGCATGGGAAACCTAATTTGGAGAGTGTGTAATATATATTGAGTCTCTTTTTAGTCTTCTTGTGATGTCATAAGAAAGTGGAGGAGACCATACATTTTAGTGCATATCACCTCATGTTTCTTTCACACCTCCTTATACCTTTTCCTTGTTACAAGTAGAGTAGATATGATAGAGTTAGAGTAGTCTTAATTTAAGCGATTTACTAGGGGAACTATCCCTTTCTGTATATTCACTCCTCACACAAGGTCACCCATAACTTTAGGGGCGATTCAATTATGATAATTGAATGGAGAATCCTTCAACCACTTTTCCAAATGGTACAACTTCAACATGATAGTAGTTTCTAGCATGCCCAATAGGACCAATTCTATAGAACTGGTAGGATTCAGTTGAGGATTTGGTGTTGTCTTCAATCATTTATAATAGATTGAATAGATTATATAGGAACTTGGCAACTTCAAATATTATTGGTTTTATAACAATCCATTAGTTTCATGTCAAAGGAAATAAGGACTTCTAGTAGAGATAAAAATTTAGAGTTTGTTGAGTTATCTTTCACTCCTAGGAAAAGGATATATATAGCATCACAGTCTCCTAAAAGAAGAGAGGGAATTTATAAGAATCCTTCTCTAAGAGCATAGTCAACACCCTTATTTTATAGGTTTCCAAGGCTAAGAGAGAGATTCAATTAACATCATCACATAATTGCCCAAAGGAACCAATTATTTGTTACATTCAACAAAGGTAGCCCATTAGAGATTCAACCATATGATGACATACCAATTTTAGCCGTAATGAGTATCCCATATTTCACTAGTAAGGACACCATAACACCAATTGAGCATATTCAAGATATATAAAATATTTTTTCAATTCATCATGTTACTCAAGACAACATAGATGTGAGGATTCTAGCTTCATGCTTAAAAGGGAGAGATCTTTAGTGGTGCATAGGTCTATAATCAGCGATAATCCATAATTGGGATGAGTTAGGAGAGAAGTTATCCTAGTAATTTAAGGATAAGAGTGACCACATTTTTATGCAAGAGTATCCTCATGAGTATAAATATGGTTTTCATGTTCCTAATTAAGTCCTAGGTGGTCTAGGTATACTAAATAGTTTTCCCTCCAAAACTATATTATTCAAATTTTTAAATTTGAAACTATAACTCATAAGCATGTAATAAGGCCTAAATACGTATAGTGGACAAGATAGTGTATATTCTCAACTAAAATATATTTTGAGACCTTATTCTAGATTATTTTAAGTCAGCTATATGAGATATGGAGTGGTTACAGTTAGTGTTTTGTTAGCAAGTTATTAACTCCAATTTGGGAGTTGGTTGTATGAGGCTAAAAATAGGTTTTAATTGTCTAAGTTGGATATAGAATATTATATTCAGGATTATTCATTGTAAAAGGATGTATTATAATCATTAGAATGTGGAATAATGAGATGAAAGGTTTTAAGATGAATTTTAATGATTTTTGTTTATGCTTTCTTAATGACTATGTTCAGGAATCAGAAAAGGTAACAAGCCTAAAGGTTGAAGTTTATATATAGAGGATTTGAATATGTTTAATGATGACTCATACACCTATAGGGGATTTTAAAAAGATCAAAACAATTTATTTAAGCTCTTGAAACCCTCAAATGAATCCTATAGCTCAAGTTTTATGCAAATTGGGCCCTAACTAGGGTTTTCTTGATCTAACAAAGGGTACAGTGAAAAATCATAAGAAAATTTAATCCTAGTGCTCTAACTACTTATGTATACTATCCAAATTTTCAAATCTCAACTCCACTGGTAAGAGTGTATTATAATCCATGATTGCTTTTAGGCCCTATTTACATAGGTAGACTGAGACAGAGGAGGTTAAATGGTGTTTTATGCTTTAAAAATGAGGTGTTTATGGTTTATATAGTGTTAAAATGTAATTTTTCATTCCCCATATGAATTATAGAGTCTAGATCATCTCCATATTCATTATACATCTAAAATAGGGTATTTGTGAGGCTTAATTAGGTATGTTACAGTCAGTAGTAGTACTATTCTATATAAAAGAACCATAGGTGAAATTTAGATATGTTGTGTAGATCCTTAATGGGTGTTAGGATAAATTTATAGGTTTGTGTTATTTGGAGTTTCAAGAAATATATGGTCAAAAATCATGGTTTTTAGGTCTACAAGGCCCCTAAACCTACCTACAAGGCAATCATGGTTTCCAAGCTACTTTTCATCTAAATAAAGATCAAGATAGGTTATATTAGGTGTATTTAGTGATTTGAGATGTTATTATATGTGTTTTTCTATTTTATCCTTGGTATTTCAATCTTGTTTAAATCTTATAGGTGATATATGTCAAGTGTGTCTCTCAATAGTGTAAGGTTCTTTAAAAAAAAATCTTGTGACACCTTAGTGATGGCATCATTATGATTTATGACTATTTTGTATATTGTGAGTGTTTTCAAATGAAATCAAAAGTGCATGAAGACCTATGTTGAATTTCAAGACATTCTTATTCATATTCAAGTATACTAGATGAGAGTTGTCATAAAGAGTATTGTTATTAATCCATAAAGAGTATTGTGTTAGTTTAAAGATATTTTAGAGAGAGTTTTTATGTCTGGTTACACCATTTTTGGTATCAAAGTTAAATATCCAAGATCTAAAAGCTAAGATAACCAAGCACAAAGAAGGAAAATGGCATGATTGGTGAAAATAAGATCTTCAAGGTGAAGAAGAATTTGTCAATGCATGCAAAGCTTGCATGAATAAGAAAAGAGGAAGCTTTAAGGAAGTGCCATCAGATTCAAGAACACTAGTAGTTATAGCTAGCAAGAAAGAGATCATGCCAAGAAAGTTGGCCTAGATGCTACTAAAGCTTTAAAAAGTGAAGAAGCCATTAGGAGAAGGACATTAGCAGAGCATCCTAAGGTATCCAAGGAGAAGCTATAGATCCAAGGTGGAATATGTTGGGGATCAACCAACAATGTTGATTACACTATGAAAGTAATTAAATGTGGAATTAAACTAGAAAGATAAGTAACTAGAATCAAAAATATAGCAAGAAGAAGAGATACAAGAAACCATCCTAAAAACTTGTATTAAACTCTTTACATAAGGAATACAATTGAAGAAACTTCTTTTCTTCCACACCTCTCTCAGATGTACAGATCTCTTTCTAGATCTCTTTCCCTCAAGAGCTCTCTCTCTCAATTACAATCAACTCCAACAACCTGGATTGATTCACATATACAATACTATACTGTTCAACACTCTACACAAATAAACTATGAAGATCTATCCTATTATATAATAATTAGGAAACATGAGCATAAAACTATAGCCATTAGATGCACCTCCTAATCAAGGGCTCTAAACAGTCTTATTTAAAATAGAGATGCAGACTTAAGACTATCACTTAATCCTAACATGCAAACATTATGTTCTGTCCACGGAAATAGCATTCTAGACGCACAGGTGATCGACGTTGGCTGAACATAACCGATGTTGGCATCTCCCAGTCGACTCCTGACCGATGTCGGTCACTCCTGACCGACGCCGGTGACTGTGTAAATCTTGCAACTTGCAAACTCGCTCATTTGGTGAAGCTTTTAGCTCCACACCTTAACAGAATAGACTTGGAGGAGAGAAATAAAAACCATGGAAGGGCAAATAATACCATAGACACAAGTGTTGGCTTTGATGCAAGCAATGAGAGAGATGAGAGTGGTAGAGAAAAATAAGAAAAAGGAAAGAGAAAGAGCACGAGATATTCATGATATTAGGAGGAAAATTAGACTCCTTAAAGAGAAGATAATAGCAACAAGAAAAGAGTATAAGGATGGTGAAGAAGAGCTGGCTGATAGAGAAGAAGTTGATTGCAAATAAGAGATGATAAGACTACAAGAAGAGATAAATTACATAAGTGAAACCACTAAAGGGCTTTGGAAAGAGGAGATAGAGGATGATTGTGAAGACCTCATGAATGTGATGATGAGTGGTCTAGTGGAGATGAAGAATAATGGAGTGAAAAGGAGGAGGAAGCAAGAAGAGATGGTGAGCATATAAGAATTATGCCTCTTAAATGCAGAAAATGAAGACATTTGGAGTGAGGAAAAGATAAAGGGTATAAATACACTTGGAAAACCTGACTTGATATTTGGAAGCAGCCATAAGGACCATCTACATGCAAGAACAGCACTTTGGGGGAAAATCTAAGGAGGATTAGAAGATAATGAACCAATGTATGATGAAGATCTCTTTGATAATGAGGATATAAAGGATGAAAATAAAGTTCTTGAGATGAAGATTCGAGAAGAGAAAGTGTCTATCTATGATGGGGCTCAAGATGAAGAAGATGACTCCATATTGAAGGCAGAAATCAAAATGGTGGATGCATTTATTAATTCTCCTAGTGAGAGCATGGGAAATCATAGCAAGGAAGCCTCAAAAGAAGACCAAGTACATGTGCAAGAGACAAAGAACATCATGAAGCAAGGAGAGGTACAAGTTTTTGTTTTTATCAATGATTCAGTGATTGAAATCAATAGAGAATATATAGAAGAAACTAAAGCATATGAAGAATAAATTCAAGCACGTGTAGATGATAGAGAAGTGAGTAAACATGAAGGTCAAGATTAGTTTGTTTCTACAAAATTAGAAGTACTTAAGATAGTTATGCAATATGAGAGTGAAGGTAAAAGAGTAACTCATGTGGAGAGCTTAGAGGAGAATGGAAGAGACATGCACATGAAGATGTATGAAAGAGAGGTGAAAATTAATTTTGTGAGTCATATCAGTCTATGAGAAGATTAGAAGAGAGTGAAATACTACAACTAGAGGCACAAAGAGATCTAATGCAATAAGACAAGGAGGAGATGATACCTAATGAGGAAAATGTAGCACATATGTCATTGGAGCACAAAGATAGAAAGGGTCAGTTGAGTGAAGGAGTATTCTAACTACTAAGGTATCCATGGGAAAAGAAAATTAAAGTAGAAATGTCATTGTGGTATGAGGAAGAGGACAAGTTGCAACAAAAATGCATATTTTTGTAAGTAATATGGTTCATTTTCTCTATGGTTAATCATGTTTTCAAATGGTTTCTTGATGAGGCATTGAGTAGTAGGTTGAGAACCACAAAAGAGGTTTCAAAACCAAGAATAGATTATTGTTTTGGTCAAGAGACTGTTGGACAAAAGTCTAATTAGACTCACAATGAGGGTAATAAAGTAGTGGAGCTTTGTTGGAGGTCTTTAAAGGGAACAAGGTATAAGAAGAGAAAGAGACATAAGAATAAAAGAAGATAAATTTGTAGATAATGACAAGAATAATCAAGATAATAATGAGTTATAAGCAAGAGTAAATGTAGACAAGCAACTACAGATGGTGAACCAACAAATACTATTTCATATTAAAAAGATATTTGGACTCAACAAAGAAATGATAGGCAACAAAATGTCCATTAGGAAAATTGAAGGAAATTTATGTGTTAAAGGAAGAAGTCTATGATCCTTTAGACTAAAGCATGTAAATAAGGAGTATAAATAAGTGGGTGACATAAGTATGCAGAGTAAAAATAAGCAAATTTATAGAACTCAAGCAGAGGAAGCAAAAGAAGAATTCCAAAAGAAGGAGATGAAATGGCTTAAGAAAGCCAGTAGATTTTTTAATGAAATTGTGTCATGTACAGGTATTTTGATAAGTGAGATGGAGAACAAGTTTTTAGTCTCATTGAATGGACAATAAAATAGGAATGTTAAAGAGGAACATCAAGTAGAAGAGGTGAATGATACTTTGATAAAAATAGGAATCCAAGAGAAAAGAAAAGGTAACACATCAAGTGTTCTTATGGATTAAGTAAGTAAATAGCAAGGTGGGTCAAATCCAAAGGTGAGGTTGGTTTTTCAACTCAATGGTTTCCATAATATGCATGATGAAAACTACCTATTTGAGAAATAATGTTTTGAGAAGCTTGATAAAGGTATGCATCCATTCAAAATAGCACAAAGAAAGTATCATGATAGTTTAGAACTTGAGAGGTAACTGGTGGAGGTAATTGAGATGTCACATGTCCATGAAAAAGAAGGGGTAGCAGATAGAATGATCACTATCATTCATATTCTAGCTAAAAAGTATGATGTTGCAGGAGAAAAAGGTAACAAGTATCAAGGTGAGGTAAAGAAAGAAGTAGAGGTAGTAGATGAAAAGTTCAAGAACCATCATGTTATAGCTAAAAGGTCTAATTTTGTAGGAAAATAATATTTTATAGTGCAAAAATGGAAGGATTACTTCCAAAGGAGGTTAAATGGATGGCTTAAGAGAACCAAAAATCTTGTAGATGCATGTACACAAGTTTTAGGCATAATGTTAGAGGTAAAGGTAGATGGAGAAGGGGAAAATGAAGTTGAAGAGCAATTTTAGGTTCAATAATTGATAAAAGAAACCAATCAAGAAAACAAACACCTAAACAAGTAACCTATACTTAAGTTTAAGATAGTAGCAAAAGAGCAAGAGAATTTTCAAGCCATGAAGACAAACACGTTTGAAGATAAGGAAAAGAGTGAAAATCTTCAAAATAGCAGGTTCAAGGTAACACAAAAACCCAAGAAGGTCCATAGTCTATAAGTTCATGATGATAATTTTCAAGATAACCAAGAGAATGTATTGGGACTTACACACTACAAGTGTGAAGAAGTCATGCAAAACAAATAAAAGGAAGGTTTTTTGGAGAGAATGATGAAGTTATTGATAATGAGTCATAGTCATATTGTAAAATAGATGCAGAGGTCTAAGTTTGAAGTGCAAGATGAAGAAAAGGATAAATTAGACACAATAATGAAGAATAAGACAAATAATAAAGGACACCTTCAGTGTTTGACCAAATGAAGGGATGAACCATCTAAATATTTAACATGGTTAATAAGAAAGGGCATAGTAAAGCTAAGCATAACTGTAGGAGGGCTGATGAAAAGTGACAACATGTGGAGAATGCTTCTTTTTTCTCCTTGGAAGAATGATGCAGGAGAATCCTTATGAGTATCAATATGATTTTCATGTTCCTATTTAAGTCCTAGGTGGTCTAGGTATACTAAATAGTTTTCCCTCCAAAACTATATTATTTAAATTTTTAAATTTTAAACTATGACTCATAAGCATGTAATAAGGCCTAAGTATGTCTAGTGTCCAAGATAGTGTATATTCTCAGCTAAAATATATTTTGAGACCTTATTCTAGGTGATTCCAAATTAGCTAGATGAGATATGGAGTGGTTGCAGTTAGTCTTTTGTTAGCAAGTTGTTAACTCCAATTTGGGAGTTGGTTGTATGAGGCTAGAAATAGGTTTTGATTGTCTAAATTAGATATAGAGTCTTAGATGTAGGATTATTAATTATATAAGGATGTATTATCATCATTGGAATGTGGAATAACAATGTGGAAGGTTATAAGATGAATTTTAATGAGTTGTGTTGATGCTTTCTTAATGACTGTGTTCAGGAATCAGATAGGGTAGCAAGCCTAAAGGTTGTAGTTTGTATCTATAGGATTTGAATATATTATATTATGACTCATACACCTATATAGGATTGAAACAATCTCAACACAATTTATTTTAGCTCTTGAAACCCTCAAATTAATCTTGTAGCTCAAGTTTTGTGCAAACTAGGCCCTAACTAGGGTTTTCTTGATCTAACAAATGGTATAGTGAAAAATAATGAAAAAATAATCCTTGTGCTCTAAGTTATCATGTCTAATTTCCAAAGTTTCAAATCCTAACTCCATTAGTAAGAGTGTTTTTTAATCCATGATTACTTTTAGGCCCTGTTTACATAGGCAAATTGAGACAGAGGAGGTTAAATGGTGTTTTAAGGTTTCAAAATGAGGTTTTTATGGTTTATATAGTGGTAAAATGTCATTTTACATTCCCCATATGAATTCTAGAGTCTAGATCATCTCCATATTCATTATAAATCCAAAATAGGGTATTTTTGAGGCTTAATTAGGTTTGTTATAGTTAGCAATAGTATTATTCTGTATAAAAGAACCATAGGTGAAATTTAGATATGTTGTGTAGATCCTTAATGGGTGTCAATATAAATTTATAGGTTTGTGTTATTTGGATTTTCAAGAAAGATATGGTCAAAAATCAAGGTTTTCAAGGCTACAGGCCCCCTAGACCTGCCTACAAGGCAGTCATGGTTTCCAAGCAACTTTTCATCTAAATAAATATCAAGACAGGTTATATTAGGTGTATTTAGTGATTTGATATGTTATTATATGTGTTTTTTTATTCTATCCTTGGTGTTTCAATCTTGTTTAAATATTTTAGGTGATATATGCCAAGTGTGTCTCTCAATAGTGTAAGGTTATTTATAATAAAATCTTGTGACACTTTAGTGATGGCATCACTGTGATTTATGCCTATTTTGTATATTATGAGTGTTTTCAAATGAAATCAAGTGTATGAAGACCTATGTTGAGTTTCAAGACATTCTTGTTCATAGTCAAGTATACTAGATGAGAGTTGTCATAAAGAGTATTGTAAGTAATCCATAAAGAGTACTATGTTGGTTTAAAGATATTTTAGAGAGAGAGTTTCTATGTTGGGTTACACCACCTTTCACTCATGGAGTAGCTATCCACCATCAAAATAACTTCACATGAGTTCATAGTAGACTACAATTTTAGGTTTCAAAAAACATGCAATAGGATTCCACAACTAGTAAAACCCACTCCTAACACTAATTTTTTATATTATTTGAGGTATCTAAATAGTGATATAGCAGTGATGATCAATTTTATGGGAGGTACAACCCTTCCTAATGACTTTGACATTACCATTAGGGCTGAAAATTATCTTATATAGGCTAGAAAAATTACTCTAAGGCCACCCTTGTCACTTTTCCTAGAATTTCCACCCCTACATAGCTTGTAAAGCTTGTAATTCCACCTATTCATCTTACCTTGGCACCTATTATAGCTACAAGTGGCCCATAAGTTACCCCTACTTCCCCTTCTAATGAACTTCATGAGGTTAAGTCACTACTATAGATATTTGGTAATGAGTTAGTTGTTTTGAAGAGGCAAAAATTACATAATACCAGGCCATATTAGCCTTATAACCAACCATTCTAGCCTCATAGGTATCCCTACCAAGGTAAATCTCAAGCACAAGGTCAAGTTACTCATTTTAGGCCTTATTAGTGTCATAATCCCAACACTAAAAGCACCTCAAAAACTATTGTGCCTGTTTAAAAAAACCTAATGCAAGACTATGAGTGGTATTATCCTTGAAGTTAGTCCCATAGTCAAACTACATATCCTAATGGAGTTCTAAATCAATCCCTAATGGTCCAAAGTGTGACATCTTCCCAAGGGATACCTAGTGAATCAAATCCATAAGTGGAAGGACTACATGAGCCAACTTAAACACAAGGTGAATCTACTTTGGTGAATTTTAAATAAGGTGAATTTTATGTTGTTAATCAAGCTAAAACTCAAAGTAAAGGTAGCGGCCTTATAGCATAGAACTCAAGGTTCAATAAAATGGAAATGGAGGAAGGAACAAGCCCCTCCAATAATCAAATTATAGCTCCACATGCTTTTCAAGTGGCTGCCAAGGGTAAAATAGTTGCTGAGCTAACCAAAACATAAGAAAATCTAGTTGTTCAAAAGCAAACTCAAATTCTAATTAGACCACATCAAGAAAAGGGGATTATTGTTCTTAATAACCAGTCTATGGGAAGTGAAGTTCTATCTACAAATTAGTACTAAAATATTCAAGTGTAGGTTTCAGATATTATTCTAAAGGAAAACCAAAGGTTAGTGGTACTCCTTTCAACATAGTTAATCAAATGATGAAGACTAGTGTTAACATTCCATATAAGAGGCTTTGTCCATCCCAAGATAAAATAATGTATTATAAAAATCCTTATTTAACCTTCATCTTTCAATTGGACCAAAAAAGGCGATGAGATCAGTCCTTACCAATGCACTTCAACCTAAAGAATAACATTCAAGTGTAAGTGACAAACCTAAACCTCATCCTTACTACCTTTCACTGGTCATAAGTGATTACTTGGTACATAACTTCAAGATTGATTTAGGGGCAAGTAGTTCAGTGATGCCAATGTAGGTAGATGATAAACTAGGCTTGAAATATGAACCTAACACAAGGGGAGTGTTGTAATTAGAATGTACAGTCACCAAGAAAGTTAGTGTGATTAAAGCTTTGAGCCTCATTTTGCATATTTGTCCAAGTGTCTCGATTGTCCAAGACATTTCATTCATTGACTTGCCACCATAATTTAATTTATGCCTATCACCTGACTTTATTGCTAAGCTAGATAGTTACTTGTCTTCTAATTGGTCTCACATGTTGTTCAGAACAAGGTATGACACTAGGTTTACCATCAAGTCTAAACCAATTTCTATGTATAACATATTACTTATATGCCAAATATTTCCAATGTTAATTTCACTATTTTTGACCAAGAAGATACTATCATAGATCATGAACTAACTACACCTCTTTAAGTCATCCCTGGTCTCTTGATGAGTTGGTAGTTGAACATCATGAACATGACCCCTATAAGTTCATGAAAGAGACTATTTTGGCACCTACATATTGCATGAGGAATATTATACCTATCATGGGGCTGCTACACCAATAAAAGAATCTCCTAATTACTCTTTTGATGATTGGGCTAAGGGTTGTTATGAGTTTAACCCACATGATTATGTGAAAGATGTAGGTTTGATTTCTTATTGTATACTTGAATAAGACTCTATGTTACCAAATATTTAAGAGACTCATGAAGACCCTAATGAAGCTTGGCACTTATACTATGATATTTTTGAATAATTTTAGGTTGTTGGTGGACTAATAGTCCTAAGAGGGAAAAATGAAAATGTTAATGAAATTGCAGCAATACTTCCCTAACTTGACAAAACCAAGAACACCATAGGAGAGTAGTTACATCAAGATATATTAGTCTATGAGGATAATTGTTATTCTATGAATCCATCGAGGGTTGATAGAGCTTTAGAAACTCAAGGAGACCTTGATGATGAGACATGGTAGCATTACTTTGGCATCATTCAAGAATTTGAGTCTATAATTAAGCCAGTTGCTCCTAAAGAGCAAAATAAAGACACAATAGAGATTAAAGTAGGTAAATATCAACTTGATATGCCAAAGAAAATTATCTCTTCTACCCCCTTAGATCCAAAGGAAGATTTAGATGAGGCATGGTAGTAGTACCTTGATGTTCTTAAAGAGTTTAAAGCATCTAGCATGCCAATGGAGCTTGAGGAGCATCCTGAAGATGCCCATGAACTTGCATCTATCATATCTCACCTTGATAGGCCTAAAGACACCCTAGAGGATCAATGTCAACTTTCCAAGTTAGAGGTAAGGCCTATTCTTGATGAATATTTTATAATTACTCAGTTCTTCTTAGGGGAGATAGTCTTTTCTCAAGAGATTGGTCAAGGTGGTAGAATATATATAATAACCAAATTGTGAAACTAAGTACTGATGGGATGTTATAAGATTGTGTAAATATGGAGGGTATGTTTGATATAGTTGACCCATTGAAAAATAGACAAAAAATATTGTTAATCCAAGAAGCATAGAATAGACTAATAGTCATGGCCAATAAACTATTCTCGATAGCTAACATGTTAGGTGGTCAGGTTGTAAAACTAGCTCCCAATCCCCTCTTTCAACTAGATGGTGACATCCTTTTTTGGAGTAGAGAAGATTTTAGAGGATTCTTCTTTGATCTAGGTTAATTGAATTCACTTTCAAACCTTGTACATAGTAAGTGACTATTTTTGTTACTTTTAAGTGTTGATTGCACATTATCTTAGTAGTCTAGTTGTGTCTTCTTTTTCCCTAAGTGCTAGTTAGCACATTTGTTGTGGTCTTTGTTTCCTTGTTTTCCATTTTGGAGGTGATATTTAGTATTCTTGAAGCTAGTCCAATAGGGTATCTAATTTATATTGAGTTTTACCTTGACTCCATACCCAATGGATTTAAAAATGAAGCTGGTATGAGTGTTTAGACAAGCAAACATCCTTGGGAGATCACTAGAAAGTTGGCTATTCTAGCCACCTTTGGTCCCTATAAAACTTGAACACTTGAAGAGGGGAATTTATTGCAAAATTTAGTTGAGTATATATTCTTTCAATCATCTCATGATGGTTAGGTGCATTCAAAACTAGGTATGCATGAGTTTATTATACTTTTATTGCCTTGAAGGGGCCTTATAGTCATTGTCATGAATCATTATTTGTGTTAGGTATTTTAGAAGACTTCTCCATGTAAAATAATGTGTCTTAAAACCTTGTTCAATTCCTAATTGACCTTATTAGGCCTCACTTCATGCTTTAAAATAGTAAAATTAATTTCACTATAATACTTAGTCAAAGGTCTAATTGTGTCATCTCATGAACAAAGCAAAAATGTCCTAAAATATGAGTTTCAATGGAAAAGAGGTCAACAAGAGTCTTATGAGGCATAATGAGGTTAAAAACATAACAAAAGGGTCTTAAAATTGTATTTGAGTGTGAAAAAAGGTCAAAATGTCTTATTTAATCCCATTTAAGTCATTCTTAAAAAGTAAACCCTTCTTAATGTCTCATAAAATAAATATAATGTTTAAAATTGTAACATCCACACTGGTATCTACCTAGAAACACATAAAAAAATTAAATAAATCAACATATAATTTAAATAGATTACACCATAAGAATCTAAGTAGTGATCATATAAAATACTCTAAGTTTGATAACTAGAAATGAATCACACTAAATCATACATCATTGACCACTATCATCATATGAAACACATCATAATACAAATATAGAAAGTAATTACAATCAACCAACCATGGCTGATACATACCTACAACCACTGCTATCAATGTACAATAAATAAGTAATTATATCTCTACATATTATGTTTCAATAATAAATATAATACAATACAATGTACATATATAAGATACATGGCTCCCCAGACTATAGTTCTCTAAACTCTAGTCTATACAGCAATCTCAAGAGTCATCTCAAAAGTAATACTACTATGGGAATGAAGAGTACCATCTGAGTGATTTTATACACCAACAATGGACCAATGATCCCCCACACTAATCCCATCAAGGAATGTCCCTACTTTCATGGATGAGTAGATAGTGATGGCACGAGATTTCAAAGAGACAACCTAGTACCCATGTGTTGTATGATTTCTAAAACTAAACATGTGATGTATCATAGAAACTTATTTTATAACAAGATATCATACAAACCTATAAATAATACTCATGAAATGACAATGTCTCAGTAAACATTACATAACCAAGGTTTTTATATAATAAATAATGATTTAAGGATCAATCATTTCCATACACACCACTTGATCAGATTATATTCATCTGGCATTGTGATGTTAGTAAGCTAGTGAAATTTGTCTCACTACTGACTCAGTATAACCAATGTGAGATGTGGTTAGCATAGTATAACCTCTAGTTTCATACAAACTACATCCTACTAGCAATCACATAACATGTTAAGCATAGGAATAATTAAAAGCATACATTTATTCCATCAAACATATAAATGAGGTCTCACAAATGTATTTATCTCATAATAGAAATATTAAGCAAACAAGTTTAGATTATACCACCTGAGTAATAATATATATATATATATATATATATATATATATATAAGTATTCACACTCTATATTTTGTAAGTAGACACAATATATTACTCTCTACTAACTATCATAAAACATAATATTCTAAGAAATGTCCAACATGCATATACACTCAGTCTCATCAAATGTATGAATGAATATAGACATATTAATTACTATTTGTACCACTCAGGGTATAACATACATTTAAACTATAGTTTTAAAATAAAATACCCTCTATGACATCTAATAATATCATAGTTCATTGTCACATGAGCACAATACTCAATCATGAACAATCTAGTCTCACTAATTCAAAGAATCAAATGTCCATTAATCAAATAATAAGACAAGCAAGTATAGTTTATACCAACTAGGTATATCTTATGTTTAAACTACATACTAGTAATCACAAGAAACATAAATTATAGGCACACATCATGATGTATTAATATATTATATATATGTCTAAACACTTGTACACTTTAATCTTCTCATAATATGTATTGTTCACCATTTTTCATCACTATATTCATATATATCAACAGTCCGCCATGCCATTTTCAAAGATTCAAATAACCTATAACCAAGTTATACCATAAACTTTTATTTAAATAACTTAATTTCATTTCTATGGACTACTTCCATATGATTATAGTTTCAGTACCTCAGACACCTAATGACTCAATATAACATCCATTTAGCTATAATCTTAGGCATATGACCCAATGCACCTATATATGTAATATTTTCATATGGTTTCTTAAGTCTAAGAATAAATATGTTTCCTATATATGAATAATCATAAAACATAATATGTACCATATATAAAGACACAAATGATATATAAATACTATATCAATGGTCAACTATATTTATAAGTCAAGAACTCCATATGATTTTAATAATCATTACACTTTCTTATTCACAAAACATATTGATGATCTCTATAAGATAAGGGATTAAATAATCTAATACTCCAGCATAGTTTTGATCCCTTCATAAATATATTTCCAAGTATACTACACCCTATGATAACCCATATTATCATAGTCTAGTGTTCATATGCATAACTACTAAATACCACAACTAGTCATAATAAAGTAGTTATGAATCAATGAAAGCATAAGCTTTTTTTCAAACAACTGGTTATAATAAACAAAGTCTCAGTTGACATGAAACACATAATATTTTATTCTAGCATTTGTTATACTCTCAAGGGTTGTATGCACGTATACATAGGGTTCTATTACAAAAATATATATAATATATTTCATAACCACATGTGGAACTATAATTAGAGGTACACATTCAAATCCATAAGTATAAGCTAACAAAGCATAGATGTACCTATATATTCTTTTAAGCATACAATTAATTATTTCTTAATACATGTTGATACCTAAATGTGTACCATAGGTTCCCAAAGTGTTTAATAAACACTTATCATTTTAGAATTTAGAGCATGAGTTGTAGTTTATGATAATCTTGTTATTTGTGGTGGAGTAGAGGTAGAACAAATGACTATTTCAGAATATTTATATTAGTTGGTGGTTGGTAACCTCCATTGCCTACAAATATTTGTAAATAAGGAGATGATATATGCTAATTAAGATTAATTAATTTCAACTCTAAGTCTCAAGATAAGCTAAGATGAAAATATACAATGAAGCTTTAATCTAAATTGAATGGTTAAAAAAGAAGTAAAAATCTAGGGAAGGTAGAAAAGAAAGATATGACTAATATTTATCTCAAACATCATGACAAAGTTCAAATGTTTCCTAGGTATGCACTAAAAACCAATATATGAAGTAAAATAGATTAAGCTCAAATCATAACATATATCAGGTGAAATTCTAAGGAAGATAAGGAACAATGTAGATAAGAACTAAGCTTACTTTAAAGATTTACTCCTTTAAGCAGATAGTTGGTACACATCTACAAATACAGAGCAAATAAAATGAATCAAAATAAAGAACCTTCAATTAACCTATAATTAGCAAAATTTAATAATTTTGCATTAAATAGACACACCAAGAATTCAAAATAGACAATTGAGAGAGAAGCCAATTAATAATTCACATAAACAAAATGAGACAATCCTTTCAAAATTCTTTGCTTGCATTAGTTACTCAAAGTTTAAACTAGTTTTAGCTCAAAAACTCCTTTCTCTTTATAATGGAAAATACTTATTTTATATATTTAAAGGTATTATATCAGTCAGTCATCTCCAATTACAAGTGTATAAGTGTAAATGATATCTATCATTTTTCTATCAAAGTTATAAAATACATTAGACTTTCCAAAATGGACTTACCTATGGACAATGCACCTTCAAGTTGCACATGCCTTTACAAAATAATATTCTATTTAAAAATTTAGAAAATATTTATAAAATAACATTCCTAACTACTTTGTGGGCCCTATGTTGATGAATCCCCTTATTGTTGTTGTTTGACCTACAAGATTATCAACCTATAATGTTACTCACTGACAAACTAAAGATCTACCACTGGCTTTAGGAATGGTTTCTTTCCATGATATTCTATGTCTCTAAGGTTCTTTTTAAACCTCTCCATATCTTGTTTGATGCCATTGGAATCCCCCATTTTTTCCTCAGATGATAAGAGCAAACTCATGACTTTATTGTTACCATTTGTCATCTAATTTTTCCCTTGGTTTCTTACTTCTTGCATGAACTAAAAGGTCCTATGTTTGAACTCTTCATCAGTTATATGACCTAGTGGGCTTAGGGATGTAGTCTCCTTTATCAATTTTTCTAAGATATGAGATCTTCTACCTTCCAACAGCTTGAAGTCTTTAGCAAATTCATCCATCCTTTTGGACTGACCGTTTAAGGCTTCAATCTTATCAACTAATATGGCCATGGCCATATTCAAATGTGCCCTACTAATAGTTATAAAATTTAGGACTAGATTTTTGGGCAAATATTTAATCAATTATTTTACCTAAAGACTTACAGCTTTCCATTGGCTAACTTGGCCTATTACTTTAGAGATTTTCCTCTCTATTTCTCTTTGCCTAGTCTTGACTACCTTTAAAGAGCTGAATAGGTCAGCCATAGTGTCTTCAAATTTATTGAATCTATCCTCATGAACTGATAAGTTAGTAGATTCTTTCAAATTATTATTTTCTTGTAATGTCCCTTTTATCATTATTTGTAATTGATCACTTTGAACCTAGGCTACTTCAAATATCTTCTCCTCAAACATATTGTCATGTCCTGGCTTCTACCCTGCCACTCAAGTTAGACCAAAAAAAGGATTTATCTTCTAAAAGGTGAACTATTCACATTCAACCATGGATTTATTCTCAATTACCCTCTCCATCCTAGCTATTTTTGGGTTGAAATAAACTCCCACTGATGATTCAGTCAATTAAGGAGTAGGGATCTCAACTCATACTCCACCTAAAGTTCCAAGAGCATCCACCTATGTTCCACTTGACTCCCCAAGGGGAACAATGCATCTTTATTTCTCTTATTGTTAGAATGTCACAACCTATGGCTTGAGTTCATCATGCATATGGATGTCAATAGAGTTTGTAATAGCCCAATGGTGGTGCATGGTTGGAAACTTTTCTAGCTTGCCATATATGAATCATTCTAGAATGAAAGGGCCATATATGAGATTATCTTCACTAAAAAAGTTGATTTCACTCCAAGGTTGAGTGAAATTAAACTTTGGATTCTTCCCTCCTACTTGGATCAAAGCTATCTCAACCTTATTTTTGGGTTGGATTGTAACAGGGACTAAGTCCAAAGCTACTTCCTTTCCCTTTTCTTCCTTTGTTTCTTCCATAGTTTAAGACTGAGGTTCTTCCATTTGTACTTATTATTCATCTGATTCATAAGCAATAACTAGTGTTTTTAATTCATCCTCTACTTTCTCTTCAAGATCCAATACAATTATGTCATACTCTTCAACCTTTAGCTCTAGTTATTTAGGCTGAGCTAAAGATGATGCTCCTTTACCAGGTCTCCTCTCCTTATGTCTCTTTTCATCTAGCCCTTGTGCAACTTGTGATCCAAGTTATTGTGTCTCTTCCTTTGGTTTTATGGGAGGAGGTCTATAAGATGGTCCTAGAAATAAATGATATTGCTTAGGCCCTATCTTCCATAGATCCTCAGTTGGCTTTTACTCTATTAGTAGTCTAGCCTCTAACTAAATATTATGATTCTTTAACCTTGCTAAGACCTTTGTGCATGAATAATATCTTATGTATAAATGGTCATAAGGACCAAGATGGTACTCATACATCAATTTGATCCCCTTAGCCTTCAAGTGCATCACATCTTTGTCATAAGAATCTCACTATCTTAATTCATCGTGTTGGAAAAGGAATCCCTACATCTGGAAGTGACTTCTACATTATCCCATTATTGGAACATATTCTGACCAGTGGTTAAGGGTAGGGTGTGAAGTAATCCCTTTCTCTTTATCCTTCAAAAACCATCTATACCATTTTATATCTAGAATTTAACTTCTTATTTGGCTAACTTATCTGAGACACATATTGGTAGTCAAAGTAGGGAGCATTGGGTCCCTTCAACCCTAATTATAGTATAATCTAGATAAAGCCAAATGTCCCCAATAAACTCAATGTACTTCCTGATCAAAAGGTTGACCCTCATCATAGAGATCCCTATAATAGCCTCAAAAAATATTAGATATACATAGTCACATATGAATTATATTTGGTCCCTATACTTGAATATATGTAATTTGGAATAATACTTGGAAACTATTTGTCTCCCATCAAGGGACCATTCTTTTAAGTTTAGGATTTTGGTAGTGGCTACTAAAGCATCTAAAATATAAGACATCATATATAAATGGTTGCTAGTTTTCTTCTTGATTGCAGAGAATTGTTACTTCAATAAAATGTTGATCATCTCTCCTAATAGGGGAGTAAGTCCTTTCTCAACCATAAAATGCATAAAAGGGACCTAAATTTTGTTGACATAGATGGTGGAGGGGCTCCCAAACAATATGTTCAATAATTTCATTATCATCCTAATGCCATACCTAAATTGGGTAATAGGAATCCTTCCATTGAGGTTAGAGAATACTTGGGTTCCTAAATACAATCATGGGGCAAGGAAGGTTTTTAGTTCATTCTTACTAAACCATTCTTTGATTGTGGGTAAATCCACCTAAGGCTTGGGTAGATTATAGTAATTTTTGAAAGAAATAGGTGAGATATAATCAATTCTTTTAAAAGTACATTCATGTACTATCATATCTTGATCAATTTTACAATCCTTAAAGATAGGAGTAATAAAATTGATATAATGAAGTATCTATGGCTTTGCTACCACATGGTGAATACTTGTCATTTGAATGGTGACTAGATCATAGTATTTATGGTTGACTAATGTAATCATTTGATCCTATTTTATAGAGGTTGGTAACTCTTGAATGGTCCAGAAAATCTTAAACTAGTTATTGTCTCCAGTGTTCAAGGCTACATCAAATTTAGTGTCTTTAAAGACCCTCCCTTATAAATTATTTGTCAGATAGTTTCTATTTCCTCTCTTTGTTGTCTTTGAGCCACCATGACTATGAGTTTATTTATATTTCTCACTAGTGGTCTATATTTTACCTTTAGATTAGCTTGCACTCACTCAGATAGCAATTAAACTCTCTCAAGATTGAATATGGTCAATTTGTGATTGAATTAAGGCTTTGTAGATGTTAGGGTTTTTGTAGGTCCTTTCAATATTTAATGGTGATGGCTTTGCACTTCAGTGAATTCATGCCTTGGATTTGATTTGGATCTTGGTATTTATACCTTTGCTTTTTTGTGCCCATAAAATCTCTAGTTTTATCACTTTATACCCATATGGCATCGTTGTGGCATCTAAATGAAACTTTTCATGACATTTTATTCATTAATGTTCAAAAACTGGCCATTGGTTTTTGAAAAATTTGCCTCATCTCACTCTGTCAGATCATATTGCACAGATCAATGTGGCTTGTTAACCTTGATCCTAAGATTTGACCATTGTTGGTTGCCTTTACTATGTTTTCTATGGTTATGACAAGTTTTATTACCATAGGGCTCCTGATCTTTGTTGAAAATTTAATCCTCATCTCACTTTATTTGGTTAACTTCATTCAGTTATATGTGAGTTGTCAATTACAATCAGTGGGATGGACCACCATTGGTTGCCTTTTTTTTTTAGTTATGATAGTGACACTTGTCACCTTTTCACCATCTCAGAGGTTCCTTTGAAACTTTGACCTAACCTCACTCCATTGGATCAATTTCATCCATGTGAATGTGATCTGTATATCCTACAAAGGTGCACAAAGTTTAAGTTAGGGTTGGGATACATAATAGCTTAGGCTAAATACTTTAAGTTGTGGTTTTATATCATGTTAATAAACATGAAATAGAACTTAGGCTAAAATAATTAAGTTAAGCATAGTAAGAAGGGGACCCTGAATAATAAAAGGGACCTAATGTAAGCTTTTTAACCTAAGTTTTTATCATATTAATAAATATGACAAAACTTTAGGATAAAGATTTTAGGCTAAGTTTTGCAACCATAGGACCCTGCATTAGTTATATCGAGCCAATAAGATAGATCAAAAGATCATGGGATATTGTTTAAGCTAAGTATATGGTGTTTATAATTGTTCCCACATAATTTAACTTGGTCTATGTTAGGTTAAAGGTTAATATAAGATCAATTTTGACATTGAATTATATAAACCTAAGCATATTTTATTCTCCAAATGATATTTCATTGATCTTATAACACAAATAAAAACATGTTCATTCCTCCAAGCAAGATTTGTTCTTGGGCCAAAATTTAATGATCTCATAGATGTCATTGATGACCTTGTGTACATCAAATTAGGGGTACATGAATGTCAATTTTAATCTCACATAATTTACCATAGGGACTAAAATTTGGTGGTGGATGTCAATGATGAGTTTGCAAACATCTAATGACAAGTATGTCGATGTCAAATTTAAGTCTCATGAAGATAACTACAAAGGCTAAAATTTAGTAGCCTCACAGATGTCAATGATGGCCTCATGAACATCAAATGATGGGTGCATGAGTGTCAATTTTTAGTCTCATGAAACATAGTGGGGTCCTATAGATATTTTGATTTAATATGCATTATCTGATTAACTTTGCCTGAGTAGACATGGGCCATTGATTATAATCTGTATTGGCTCCTATAATCATAAAGGGATTAAGTGAGCTCAGGACCATATAATACTTAGGATAAAGTCTTAAGACTAAGGTCTTGTTTGTGTTAATAAACATGAACGGGGCCTTAGGATTAAGACATTAATCTAAGTTAATAACATAGGAAACAGACCTTGCAAATAATAAATTTGAACCAAGATAGGAAAATAATAAAGGGACCCAGCAAATAATTAGGCTATATTAAAATAAAAGACAACAAAGGGGTTCAAGACATAAAGGGGACCAAGCTTATAATTTTTAGGATAAGGTTTGGTCGTGTTGAGAAACATGATGAAGCTTTAGTATAAAAATTAACCTTAAGTCCATAGTATTTTAAAAGTGTTCCTACCAATTTTGTTCCTCCCAAATTTTAAATTTAAATCAAAGGATCTAAGCTAGGGTTTTTTAATGAGGGTTTCAGGAAGCTTGAACATAAATTTAATTTAAATTTCCACAGACCAAGGCTAGTAAAAACCCAAGTTGGGATTGAATTATAAAATCCCAGGGATGATCCATTATTTTGAGGGTTTCATTAAACCTACAAATTGAAACATGAAGATCAAGGTTAGCAATATTAGGTAAAGTTGAAGCAGAATTATGAATAGAAAGATTAAACAGGATAGGGTATGGATGATCTTCAAATATAAATGATGTGAAAACATGTTAATAATACTCCAATCAAGTGAATTTCAACTTTAAAGTATAAATTTGTAAAATTTTAACACAAGGGTCCCCATTTTCTTAGAAATGGAGGTATGTTAACCTTAGCAAATGATGACTTCTAGGGAAACATAGCAATAAGTTAGAATTCATAGACTTTGGTTTAGACAAATAACTAGATTACATATTCAAATTGATTAGAGCTATTATCTAGACTAATTTATGGTTGAAACAAACTTTGCACCTATAAAATTAGGATCAAACATCAAAACCTAGCCATGTTATGTGTGTGTTTTGATTCCTGTTACTATTTATCATGGGATTTAGGGAATAACTTCCAAATTTAATGTCTTTAATCATTAACATTGACTTACAACATGTTTGGATATTCATTAAGAACCATGGTTTAGCTTAGGGAGGGCTTGGGAATTACTCTGCTACTAGCCATGTATTTATAGCCTCAATAGAGATGCCTTTGGCTCCACTGAAGGTCTTATTCCACTGCTAGTTAGGCATCTATAGCCCTAGTGGAGATTACTAGTATCACCTTTGCTTGAAGAGCTTTTAAGTTGAAAATAATCTTTTACTTTTGTTTTTTTAGATATTTTTATCTTTCTAGACAAGTTTGGGAACCAGGTTAGCTAGCTTTAGGGATTTGGTCAAATGTTTGATATTCAAGCAATCATCTATGGTTACAACCTTTATCCTAGGAAAATATATTTATTAAGTGTAAACATGATAGTGTTCCAATAATTTAAGCTTTCATCCTATATGCAATTCTTCTTAAAACCAAGTTTATATCAAAGCAATGTCTAAGTTATTATGGAATAGTTAACTTATCTACTAGTCCTTAATAGTTTCTCTAAACTATGTCATTAAGCTCATATTTTAGATCCTTGATCAACCTTTGCTTAAGATCTATACCTGCATTCCTAAAATGTGGAGTTCCTAAGCAATTATAATAAATTCTAAGTTGAGGGATGTCCAAAAGGACTTTTTAGAAGTAAGGAATGAAGCAAAGAAATCAAACACACAAAATAGAAAGTAAAGGAAAAATAAAAAAATATACATAAACATATATAAAAACAAGGGATAGGAAGGAAAGAATAGAAAGAAACTAATCTAGCCTAGCTACACTAACTCTAACTAGTCTTATAGTTACTCCATAAAGACCCCTGATGGAGCAATAAAGAATTAGTTCTTGAGGTACTGCCTATTGGTGGGCAATGTGAATTTTGATCCTTGTAGGTCTTTCAACTTGAAGGTGTTGTTTTCAAGTGTCTCAACAATCTAATAAGGACCTATCCATAGAGGTGTTAACTTCTCATGCTTATCTTTAGGTTCAGATGCTTTGTCTCAAAGAATAACTAAGTCCCCTCACCTGAACACCTTTATCTTTGGTGATTTTTTAAACCACCTTTTCACTGTGGTTTGGTGCCTACTAAAATTGGCAAAGCCTTTTCTCTAGCATGTTGCATCTGAATAATGTCTAGCAGCCTTGAATTTTCCAATTTATGATAATCCTCCATATACTCTTGTATAAATCGATATGTTGGTAGCTTGAGTGTAATGGGGAATATGGGCTCTTAGCAATACACCATTAAGAAGGGTGATGCCTTGAGATCCTGCTTGACATTTTTTCTATTTGCCCAAAGGGCATATTTGAGAATCGTGTGCCACATTCTAGGATTATATGTAGCAAACTTATTTATTGCTTTCATCAAGTTCTTATTGATTGATTCAGATACTCCATTGCATTGAGGGTAGTGGTTGGAAAATAACTTGAGAATAATACTATTATCATATGCCCATTATATCATTTCAATGGATATTAAAGCAAATCCATTATCACATACTAGAGAAACTAGAGTTCTAAATCTAGTGCATATGTTTTCTTCTATAAAAGTGATCACTTATTTAGTTCTACGTTACTTAGTGGCCACCGCCTCAGTCCACCTTGTACAAGAGTTAGTAGCTATCAAAAGATACTTATGACCTTCTGATGAACTAGAGTTGATTACCCCCACAAAATTTAATCCCCACTGAGCAAAAAGTTTATCTACCATAACTAATTGTAGTGGCATGGTTGTCTTAAGCTATTTTGTGCTAAAGACTTGACATGAATGGCATTACCTTAAATGCTTATGGGAATCTTTGAATATTTTGGGCTAGTAGTAACTAGCTCTAAGTATTTTTTGAACTATTGTCCTTCTAGATGGATGTACACTTCCTAGCTTCTCATGAAAAGTGTTCATGATCTCAACTACTTCTTCTTTGGATACATACCTCAAATAAATGCATTTAAAGATTTTTTGATACAACACTCCATCTTTTGTCAGGTAGTGGGTTGCCTTGATTCTTATGGCTCTTCTTTTCTCCCTAGTTATACTTGTAAGACAAGTGCCATTGATTAGTACATGGATAATAGGATCATACCAATCATTAGATTTAAAACTTTCTTGTTCAACCTGTATGACATTTAACTTGGGGTTAGCATTATAAATAATTTGAATTAGACCTTATCACCTTACCAAAATTTTATAGTCTTCATCTTAATGTCATATTCCTAAAGAATAGACATCCACTTACCTTTCCTTTCTCCTAATTCATTTTGGCTCATCATGAGCTTTGTAACAAAGTCAAGTAGAATGGCATGCACTTTATTCCTAAGAATGTAATACCTAAATTTCTTCACTGATTTAACTAATGTACATGCTTTTTTATTAATCAAATAATAATTCAACTCATTATTTTTAAATTTTGTCCTCATAAAATCAATTAGATGATCACATCCATCAATTTTCTAGGTTAAAACTATAGCAATAGTATGATTAGAAGCAAAGGATAAAAGGTAGAAATCCTTGGAGAAGTCTAGATTTATCAAGACTGGAGCTTGACCAATTGCCTCCTTGATGTCCCTGAATGCCTTCTTGGATTCCTCATTCCAAGTGACTTTGTCATCTTTTTTCAGAATATCAATCAATGGTTTGACAATTTTTGCAAAGCCAGAAATAAACTTCTTAAAAAGTTAATTTTACCAAAGAATGATTTTAAACATTTCCTACTATTAGGAGGCTCTATCTTTGATATAGATTTTACTCTATCTAGATTTATAGAGATTCCCTCCTTAGTAATGACATGTCCTAACAACATTTCCTCAGTAACACAAAAAATAATTTTCTTTGGGTTAAGGGAAATCCCATACCTTCTACACTTTTCAAATACCTACTATAAATGTATGATATGTGTTGGGTGAATATTTTATCGACCAGTTAACTGGCATTCAAAATAGTTCCTATCACCACAGCATAGGGAGATTGGTCATCTGGATATACAGGTTTACCACATCACAAGGGGACAAATCTCTCCTCTCATCAAGGGGAGGTTCCCTATTAAATATGTGGAGGTTATATACAATATATATATGCAAAAAGTAAGACATAGGGGTAGGATGAGCCATCCATCTCTCTTTTTTTAGAGATGATGCTGATAAAAAAGGAAAAAATATATGGTGATGGGGAAGGTGCTTCTCTTCTTTCAAAAGAAACTTTCAGCCAAGAGCCAAATTCCTTCCTAAGTAGTAGAAATCCTGGTGTAATGTCAGAAGGCACTTCTCTTCTTTCAGAAGTGTGCTTCAGCAGGTAGTAGGAATCTTTCAAGTAGCAAGTAACTAGTAACAGGGGTGTTGAATGACCAGCAACCTGAGAGAGAGAAATGAAAAATAATGGGGGCACCACGTCGTCCCAAGGATCTTTACATAGGAAAGGAAAATGCAAACACACTAAAGGTACTTATGGGGGCACAACATCATCCCACAGTTGGCCTTTAAGATACCTTCCTGATCACCTCCACTAATTTTGCTTGTTAAATCAAATGGACAAGAAAGCTTCTAGTAAATAGACATACGAATAATCTCCTAAGATAGCACAAGCTATAACAGCACAAAGTCTACAAGTAACTTGTTTTCTCATTTAGATAAAATAATATGAATTATAATCTAATCTCAAAGTCTCCGTAATGCCTTTCAATTTGGGTAGATTTTTGCTTCTGATAATCAAAAAGGTCCCTTCTAATGATACAAGAGATTACAATATATAGAGACTCGAGGGGGGATTTGTACTTTCTCCCAATGAAGTGACCCATTCGGCAGACTCAATGCCTTAGATGCATTCTTGGTTTTGTCATGAATGGCCTTGCTAGAGCAGGGTGGCCACCTTAAATGTGGCATGTCCATTCCTCTCTTAGTGCCTCTTTCTTGGCTTGAATCACTCATTCATTCACCTACTTAGCTATGCAACTGTCTACTCTGTCTTCACCTCCAAGGGGACAAGCAGACGGCACTTTCAATGTTACCAACTCCCAAATATCTACCTGATGAACTGCTTCACCTACCGGTAGTAACACCTGTTGAGTTTCCCTCTCTATCTCTCCCTTCTCTTGATCCTAGCCTTAGGCTTTTTTGAATGCATTTGGGTTCATCTTTTGAGTCTGCAAAAATCAATAGACACTTGAATGCAACTGATTTAGCATTCACGAGTCTTTTCCTTATTGAAGGTTAACAGCTAGCTGATCACTTTAAATTTGACATCTGTGGGCCTGTCATCATGCCATGATGTAGGTGAGGACACGTAGTGGCATCCACTATTTTGAAATAAGCTTATTGGAATAAGCTTCAAAACTATTAGACGCTAAGGGGGGAACAGATGTAGACATGTGGCAGCTTCTGCTGCACTAGGTCAGGACACATGGCAGGTTCCACTCCATGAAGCTTCATTCAAAACTTTGCCTTGGCATGTAACACTTGGCAGTATCCACCACTTTCTTTGAGGCTCAAACCTTTCCCAAAGGGAGCTTGCCCTTTGGGGTCTTCTATGTGTCCTTTAGGCTTTTTCTCTCCAGTGGGCTATCATCCCCTTCATTTCCTTTGACACGCGGCATCTTCTGCTCTTTGAAAAAGTGCCACATAGTGTCTTCTATAGGAATGGGTGAGGATATGTGGCATCTTTTGTAGTTTACACTTGGCAGCATCTACCTTCTCATGCCTTTACAACATTGTAGAAATGTTTGGGGCTTAATCAGGCTCTCATGGACGATGACACTTGTCGGCCTCCATTGATCTCTACAAAGGACATGTGGCGTAGTCTGAATACATTTGTTAGTCATGTAGATGCAAACACTTGGCACATTTTACTTCAGTTAGTCACTCATCCCTGGGACCACCATAGTCTTTACTTGAAATAGTGAAGCTAAGGGAAGAGATTGTGGATATTGACACTTGGAGACTTCTGACAAGCTTCAGAGGGACACATGGCATGTTTCACCACTCTTAGATGAATACATTGGGGCCTTTCATAGTTGCCACTTGTCACCCTCCATGGAACTCTGAAAGAAGCTTTATCAAAAGAAGCCTTACAGCTTATAAGAAACTTTGAGAAGTGAACACTAACACTTGTCACGTTCTGCTGAGTCATAATGGGACACGTGGCATGGTCTGCATATTTATATCACTTGCATGGATGAAGACACATGGTGTCTTTTGATGATTTTTCAAAAGGGACACATGGCACCTTTTGCCACTTCTTTCTTTTGCGCACATTTCTCTTCATAACTGAGGCAGTCTTTGAACCTTTGAAGCCGGTGTGTTGAACCGATGAACCTTGAACCCGTTGAACCTTGATGAAGTGCTTGACCCATTTGAAGCTTGCCACCAATATTGAACCTTGAACCCGTTAAACTTTGAACCAAAGTGGTTCAAGGTTTAATGGTTCATTGGTTCATTTGATTAGAAGATTTCTAATGACCCTTTTTCAGTTGAACCAAAGTGTTGAACCTGTCTCAAAAGTGTCCAAGTGCAAGAAACCAGTCCCTTCTGATTAAACTCGCTCGTAGAAGCCTTTGAACCTGTTGAACCTATTAGTCCCTTTACCAAAAAGTTTAAGAAGATGATGAAATTAAATGTTTCAAAACAATTTTTTGGAAAGGAGAAAAAAAATTGGCCATGCAAGACCAAAATAGTTCTATGTTGTCTGAAAAATGAGGAATCACTTTTCAGGGACAATAGCTGGCTCATGTTGGGGAACTTCCTTTAGATGACAACTCAAAATAGTTGAGGGGAGTAGAAACTAGAATCTCTAATGCCTTAAAGTGTGACATTGGGCTACAGAGTCATGTTACCCAAAAAAAAATGCTCCAAAAAATGAAAACAAAATGAATAAAATTGAATAATAGACTATACAAATATATGTATGTATAGGGGAACCCATCCGATACTTCAAGAGTTGAAGTGCTTCAGATGTTTCCCATTGTGAGAGAGTGCCATCTTGATATTTCAACAAGAAACTATTTTTACCATTAAACTAATGAATAGTAAAAGGGCCCCTCCACAGGGAATCAAACTTTCTATGCATCCCCTTTGGTTCTCTTCTCTTGTCCCATAGCAAGACTTGATCTCCAATCTAGAAATCATAATTCTTTGCAATATGGTTGAAGAGCTTCTTCACCAGAATTTGATGGGTGGAAATTCTATCCACCACTACAATTCTCTACTCATTTAGCTTAGCAAGGCACATGATCCTCTTCTCAAGTGAGTTCTCATACGTTTGACCTTCAATCGCCCTCACCAATTTCAATGCTGGCAATTCCTAGGTGATTAGTATCTCAAGATTTACACCATAAAGAAGTTAGAAGGGAGACATGCCAATTGCTCTCTATGGTGTAATTATATCCACCCATAGAGCATCAACAAATGCCTTATGCCAAGTCTTTTGGTTGTCATCCACCAGTTTCTTGATGATAGTCACCAAGTTTTTGTTACTTGACTCAGCCTGTCCATTCCATTTTCGAAAGTAATCAGAGGAATGGGAGAGTGTAATTCCATAGTGGAAGCAGAATTGAGTGATCTCTTAGGAAGTGAAGAAGGTGGCATTGTCAGTGATAATTTTGATTGGGACCCCAAACTTGGACATGATGTTTTCTTTGAGGAAATTTCATACTACTTCTAAAGTAGCATGTTTAGTTAGAACTACTTCCACCCATTAGGTGAAGTAGTCTATTGTTGTAAGGACATAATCATGTCCAGCACTTGACTATGGGTTCACAGCACCAATAAAGTCAATTCCCCATTACTAGAAAGGCTCTTCTATGACCACTGGTTTGAGAGACAGGGCAGCTAGCTTGGGCCTTCTAACAAACTACTAGCACAATTCACATCCCCTGACCCACTTGTATGCATCTCAAAAGAGAGTTGGCCAATAGTACTTGGCTCGTAGGATCTTATGGGTAGTCATCAGGGCAGAAAAATATCCCCCATAGGCTGAATTGTGGAAGGACTTTAGGAGTCAGCTTTGTTGCTCCTTATCCACACAATGAAGGAATGTTCCATCAAGGTGCCTCTTGTACAGGCTGTTGTCCTAAAGGATAAAATTAGCAGCTTTCAGCTTGATGGTCCTTTCTTTGTAAGACAGGTTTACAGGACATTCACCATAAGTAAGGAAATGAGCAATACTTGAATACCACTCATTTGTGGTGGAGACAAAGAGGACTATAGGTGATTCATCCACTCCTGGCTCTTCATGCTCCATCTCTCCTGGCTTGTTATCAGCAATTAGTTGGCATAGCCCCTTCCCACGCACCAGCTTCATTGGCTTGATGATTAGATCAAACTCCTAGATTTTTGCAACCTAGTTGCCTCTTTTCATCCCAAACTCCTGCTGAGTCAATATATATTTCACTGTTATGTTAGGGACCAAGGCAGTCACTCAAGAATTGAGGATGTAGAAATGAAAATGTTTCACAGCCTTCACCACTGCATAAGCATGCTTCTCCATATTTGAGTACTTCAGCTCATGAGCTTTGAGAGGATAGGTCATGAAGGAAATGGGAGATTCCATACCTTCTTTATTTAGTTGAACCAAAATTTTTGAAAGTGTATGTTCTGAAGCATAGCTGTAAATAGTGAATTCTTTGTTATAGTCTAGGCAGGCTAGAATTGGAGCATGGGCAATGACAGTCTTGACATCCTCAAAGGCTGACTTGCCTTCTTTAGTCTAGTTGAAGGCGTCTTTTCATTTCATCATGTTTACAATGTGCCTAGTCTTCTCAACAAACTCAGGGATAAACCTTCGTAAGAAATTCACCTTCCCAAAGAAAGAGTGAACAGCAGTCTTGTTTGTGGGCAAGGAAAGTTCTTGGATAGACTTGACTCTATTTGAGTTAATCTTTATGCCTCCTTTGGACACAATGTGTCTAAGAAGTTTCCCCTTTGTTACTCTAAAGATTGACTTCTTGGGATTTAAGGAAATGCCATTTTGGCAGCAGTGTTCTGGCACTTGATATAAATGGCTCACATGATCTAGGTGATGCTTAGAGAAGACAGTCAAGTCATCAAGATAAACTATGATGAACTTACCTATCTCATCTTTGAAGGCAAGGTCCATTGCTCTTTGGAAGGTAGTGTCAACATTTATCAAGCCAAAAAGCATCCTTTTATATGTAAACATGCCTCAAGGTGTGGTGAAAGTGGTCTTATGCTGGTCTGTTTCACCAACTTTGACCTAATTGTATCTTGAGAAGCCATCTAGCATTGATAACATCTCCGAGCCTATCACTGTCTACAACACTTGATTCATGATTGGCAAAGGATAATTATCTATCAAGGATGCTTGATTCAAATTTCTAAAATCCACACAAAGGTGAATTTCACCATTCTTCTTCCTTACAAGCACTATATTGGCAATCCAGGTGGAATGATGGATTGGGAATATTATCCTAGCATTTAGTATTTTTTGAAGCTATGACAAAATAGTACCTGATATCTTTAGATTGTAATGCTGGGACTTTTGCCTGTAAGGTGTTGAATCAGCCTTGAGAGGAATGTTGTGTCAGATTTCATCAGGCCAGAGTGATTTCAGGTCATCATAGGAGTATGCTAAGACATCCATGTATTCGTTAAGAAAAGTGGTGAACTTGAAACATTCTTCAAGAGTACAGTACTTCCTGATGTTCACCATTTTGGGGTCTACCTTGGTTCCCAAATTTACTTGATTGAACTCCTGGGAGGAGCTTGAATCTATTTGCTACTGTTTGATGAATCTATCATGCTTATCAAACAACTTCTCAAGGGAAACAAGGCCTTTGGGAATTTTATTCCCTTTTAGCTACAAGAACTCCTCACCTGTGCTTGAAATCAATTTAGGAGTCGGTTCAATCTCTTGAGGTTCACTACCTTCAAAATGTAGTTGTTTGAAGTTGTCCTTCTACTCCAGGAAGGCAATGATGTGACTGTCATTATCAAATACATGCCAATAACTAGCATTATCAGGCATGCTTGGTCTAAAGACCAGCTCAATAGTGTGCCTATCTCCTTTGAAGTCTGGGTGGGGGACCAAGAGAGTAGCTAAAATAGTGAATGCATCTACCCGATCATTGAATTCTTTGAGAACTACAGAGATACTGAAAGCATCAAAGTCTTCAAGCTGGTCCCAAACTAGATTGTGGTAATGATGCAATCTTTCATTCTTAGTTTGGTATAGGTTCTTTACCTGACAAACCACTAGTTTGAAAGATGAAGGAGCTTGATGCCTTTGTCCCTAGCAACTCTTAATCCTAGCAATAGAGATTCATACTTGGCTGTGTTATTAGTGTTGTTGAATTGCAACTTATAAGATGAATGAAAAATATCTCCTTGAGGAGATATTAACACAACCCTAGCTCCTGAACTAGTGGATGAGTAGCTACCATCAAATTCAAGAATCCATAGCTCATTTGATATTGATTTTCCTTAGGGTTCTTTTTTATTCTGAGGAGGGGACTCTTCCACACTTACATTGGGCTTAGCCAATTCTTCTGTTGTTTCACTTGGCTGCATTTATAGGTTGTCACCTATAGGAGTTTCATCAGATGCCTCATGAACTTCATTCATAGATAGAAAATAGTTACCCAGGCTTGAAGACTCGAACATGATTTGAGCTTCAGGTGCTGAGGTCTGGGTAACTACGTATTTTGATTCCTTTTCAGGAAGTAGCCTCTTCATGACACCTTTGACTGGAATCCTTGCCTCTGATAAATCTATGCTCAATTCACCACCAACATCCCTACAAAAAATTTGCCCAAGAAGGATACCATATGATGCTGGGACATCTGCTACCAAGACAGTCATCTTGATTCTTTTGTCTGGAAAGGCAGCAAAGGCAAATTGGGCATCTTTTATTTGCCCCAACAGTGGCACTTGTTTGTTCTCCATGGAGAAGCAACTACCAAATTTCTTGGTCAGTGTGAGATCAAGGAATTTAGTTACTTTAGCAAGCATGACATTCTCTAAAGCTTCAGAGTTGATAATGCAATTATTCAGCTGCCATCCATTTATTAGCAATGAGACATAAAAAGGTTCAGTCCTACTAGGAGCGACAGGAGGGGAGATGACAAGATTGTTCCTGGTGGGTACATCCTTGGGGGGATCATGAGTCACTTTGGGAACTGCTTATTCAATAGGGATGTTCTAGTTTTTGACACACTGAACCAATTTATCTTATTGTTCAGGATGGGACTGTAAGAATTCAAATTTAGACATTTGAATCTTGGTTTTCTTAATATGATCAATTATGTCAAATGCTAGAAATGAACTAGGTATAGAGGATGAGAGCTCATATTTTTGAGTTTTAGGGGGGAAGTACTAGACTATGAGTTTGAAGTAAAAGGTGTAGGGGCATTTGGGGTACTTAAATTTCTTGCAATCACCGGGCTCTTTGGCTAGAAAGGGAGAGTGGATCCCCGCTTAGAAATCAAAACTATTGGTTGAGGTTGCTCCTCTACTTTCTCTTTATTAGCTTATTGAGCTGACTAATTCTTGGACCAGGTGAATATAGCATATGACCCCTCAACTACATTACCTTTACTCCTAGGTTCATCCTGATAGTTTAGGAAACCAATATGAGAGTCACCAGCTAATTCTTCTTCTTCAGTGAAGAGATTAGCATCTTTTTTAGGATTCAACTTAGGCTGGGATGAGAAGTTCAATTCAGCTTCAAGATATCCAACTACTGAGTTAGTTGGAGGTGCTTCGAGGGTGAGATTCCTCTATGGAGGAGGAAGGTGATTTTATTGTCCCTGATTCTTGGCAGCATTGCCTTGGTACGCTTGATTCTAAAATGTCCTCCTAAATATATCTCTATATGCAAGAGCAGATGACATTCCTTGCGCCACTTGCCTTCTGAGAGCTAGCACTTCATTTTCTAGCTTTTGCATCATAGGATCAATGGTGGTGGAAGGGGAATATTTTGAAGAAGAAGAAGATTTACCTTTATTTGGGTCCCTCCTTATCTTTCCTACTAAGATAAGGTCATCTTCAACTTCAGTAGCCAAATCTTGAGCAGCTTCAAGATCTATGTGACTAGCTCTTCTTAGTAAAAAACTCACTTCAGGTAGTTGTGAGTTAATGAAGAAGCATTTGAGGTTTTCAGGGGTTGGCTAAGCAATAGCAAGAATTTGGTTCCTCAGCTTATCAAACTTTGTTATGAAATCCCTCATAGGCTCTTGGGGCTCCTTCTTCATTTGTGTGAGCTGGGCCAACAAGGCATGTGCATCCTCTATAGGTTTGAATCTGGCCTCAAATTCGGCTTTGAGTGTGTCCTAATTAGTTATTGATCAAGCTTACAGGTGGTAAAACTAGTCTATAGCAGCACCTTGCAGTGTTTCCATGAAAAGCCTAATTGTCACGTCCTTAAATTCTACACCTATCACACCACATGCTATGCTGAAGGCAAAAATGTGTTCATCAAGATGGACTTTTCCATCCCTAAATAATTTGGGGAAATTATTTCTCGAGCTTCATGGAAGTTCATGCAGTGGTGGATTTAAATTAAGCGGGCCAAAATAGTTACCCCAGGGGCCTCAAGCTGCCATGATAGGATTATTGAAAGCAGGGATAACAAATCTGGGTAGAATTGGGATGAGCAAGGCTCTGCTAACCATAAGAAAATTAGCTCTACCTTATGTTGGTGTCCTGGTATGGGTAGGAGGGACACTTCTAGATCATTGAACCTGGGGTTGGGGAGAAAGCAAGTTGAAATCTCTTTGTTGTGCCAATTCGAAGATAGGATCAATAACATCTTGAGCTCTCTATCTTTTGGTATAGCATGGGGTTGCTAGATTGTGGATCAAAAATGGAAAAGGACTGCTCACACTTTAGTTTGAAGCTTGAGGCTTCAAACTGCTTGTCCTTCCCTAGCGGAGTCGCCAAAAATTGTTGGGTGAATATTTTGTCGACCAGCTAACTGGCATTCAAAATAGTTCCTATCACCATAGCATAGGGAGATTGGTCATCTAGATGTGTAGGTTACTGCATCACAAGGGGATAAATCTCTCCTCTCATCAAGGAGAGGTTCCCTATTAAATATGCAGAGGTTATATATAATATGTATATGCAAAAAGTAAGACATAGGGGTGGGATGAACCATCCATCTCTCTTTTTTTAGAGATGATGCTGATAAACATGGAAGAAATCATGGGTGATGGGGAAGGTGCTTCTCTTCTTTTAAAAGCAACTTTCAGCCAAGAGCCAGATTCCTTCCTAAATAGTATAAATCCTAGTGCAATGTTAGAAGGCACTTCTCTTCTTTCAGAAGTGTTCTTCAATAGGTAGCAGGAATCTTTCAAGTAGTAAGTAACCGGTAACAGGGGTGCTGAATGACCAGCAACCTGAGAGAGAGAAACAAAGAAAAATGGGGGCACCACGTCATCCCAAGGATCTTTACATAGGAAAAGAAAATGAAAACACACTAAAGGTACTTATGGGGGCACAACATCGTCCCACAGTTGGCCTTTAGGACACCTTCCTGATCACCTCCACTAATTCTACTTGTTAAATCAAATGGACAAGAAAGCTTCTAGGAAATAGACATACGAACAATCTCCTAAGATAGCACAAGCTATAACAGCACAAATTCTATAGGTAACTTATTTTCTCATTCAGATAAAATAATATGAATTACAATCTGAGCTCAAAGTCTCGATAATGCCTTTCAATTTGGGTAGAGTTTTACTTCTAATAATCAAAAAGGTCCCTTCTAATGATACAAGAGATTACAATATACAGAGACCCGAGGGGGGCTTGGTACTTTCTCCCAATGAAGTGACCCATTCAGTACACTCAATGCCTTGGATGCATTCTTGGTTTTGTCAGGAAGGGCCCTACTAGAGTAGGGCGGCCACGTTAAATGTGGTGTTTTGATTCCTCTCTTAGTGCCTCTTTCTTGGCTTGAATCACTCATTCATTCAGCTACTTAGCCATGCAACTATCTACTCTATCTTCACCTCCAAGGGGACAAGCAGATGGTGCTTTCAATGTTACTAGCTCCCAAATATCTACTTGGCAAACTACTTCACCTAATGGTAGTAACACCTACTGAGTTTCCCTCTTTGTCTCTCCCTTCTCTTGATCTTAGCCTTAGGCTTTTTCAAATGCATCTGGGTTCATCTTTTGAGTCCACAAAAATCAATAGACACTTGAATGCAGCTGATTTGGCATTCATAGGTCTTTTCCTTATTAAAGGTTAACAGCTAGCCAATCACTTTAAATTTGACATCTGTGGTCCTGTCATCATGCCATGATGCAGGTGAGGACATGTGGCAGCATTCACTATTTTGAAATAAGCTTATTGGAATAAGCTTCAAAACTATTAGAGGCTAAGGGAGGTGCGAATGCAGACACTTGGTAGCTTCCACTGCACTAGGTCAGGACACGTGGTGAGTTCTACTCCATGAAGTTTCATTCAAACCTGCACCTCAACATGTGACACTTGGTAGCATCTACGACTCTTTTTGAGGCTCAAACCTTTCTCAAAGGGAGCTTGCCCTTCAGGGTCTTCTAAGTGGCCTTCAATATTTTTCTCTCCAGTAGGCTATCATCCCCTTCATTTCCTTTGACACATGGCACCTTCCACTCTTTAAACAAGTGCCACATGGTGTCTTCCATAGGAATGGGTAAGGACACGTGGCATCTTCCATAGTTGCCACTTGGTAGCATTTGCCTTCTTGAGACTTTATGACATTGTAGAAATTTTTGGGGCTCAGTCGGGCTCTCATAGATGATGACACTTGCCAGCCTCCACCAATCTCTACAAGGACACGTGGCACAGTCTGAATACATTTGTTAGTCACACAAATGTAGACACTTGGTGTGTTCCACTTCAATTAGTCACTCATCCCTAGGACCATCATGGTCTTTGCTCAAAATAGTGAAGTTAAGGGAAGATACTGCAGATATTGACACTTGGATGCTTTTGATAAGCTTTGGAGGGACACATGGCACATTTTGCCACTCTTAGATGAATACATTGGGGCCTTCCACAGTTGCCACTTGTCACCCTCTATGGAACTCTAAAAGAAGCTTTATCTAAAGAAGCCTTGTAGCTTATAAGAAACTTTGAGAAGTGAACACTGACACTTGTCATGTTTCACTGAGTCACAATGAGACACGTGGCATGGTCCACATATTTCTAACACTTGCATAGATGCAAACACATGGTAGCTTCTGATGATTTTTCAAAAGGGACACATGGCACCTTCTGCCACTTCTTTCTTTTGCCACTGATATTGAACCTTGAACCCATTTGAAGCTTGCCACCGATATTGAACCTTGAACCCATTAAACTTTGAACGAAAGTGGTTCAAGGTTCAATAGTTCATTGGTTCATTCGATTAGAAGATTGTTGATGACCCTTTTTTGGTTGAACCAAAGCATTAAACCTATCTCGAAAGTGTCCAAGTGCAAGAAATTAGTCCCTTCTAATTGAACTCACCCATAGAAGCCTTTGAACCTGTTGAACCTGTTAGTCCCTTTACCAAAAAGTTTGAGAAGATGATGAAATTTAATGTTTCAGAACAAATTTTTTGAAAGAGGAAAAAATAATTTTGGCCATGTAGGACCAAAATAGTCCTATGTTGTCTAAAAAATGAGGAATCACTTTTCAGGGACAACAATATGGTCCTCCATATTTTTAGAAAAATAGTCAGATCATCCATGTATATAATAATTCATTTACCTACCAGACCTTGGAAAGCATGATCCATGGCCCTTTATAATGTTGCTTATGCATTGATTACCCTAAATGACATTCTTTTGTAGTTAAATGTCCCCCACTTCATAGTAAAAGTAGTCTTCATCATGTCTTCTTGATTCACTAATACCTGGTTATAGCCTAAAAACCCATCAAGAAAGGACATCATAGCAGAACTTGAAACACTTTGTATAACTTGATCTAAAGAAGGCAAAGGGTAGTTATCCTTTTTAGATGACTAATTTAGATTCTTAAAATTAATGCACAATCTTATTTCACCATCTTTTTTTATTAATTGGTACCAAATTATTGACCTAGGTAAAGTGCCTAATAAGAAATACAATCTTGGCATCTAACAGCGTTTTAACTTCTTTGAAAATCATAGGCTCTAAAACAAGGTTGACAAGCCTTTGCTTGTGTCTGAAAAGTTTATAGTATTTTTTCAAGGATATGGTATGAGTGATGACTTTTGGATCAAAAATCTTTAAGTCATCATAGGATCATACAATTATTTCCTTATAGTTGATCAAAAATTCTTTAGCTCTTTTATTTCAATGATTGTACATGTTGTCCCAATATTAACTAGTTGAGGTTGATCTTGAGGCCCAAGATCAATGACTTTGTAGTCCTTCCCACTCACTTTTGGAATCTTAGTGTTCTCAGCTAGTTTATCTTGATCAAATAATCTCTCCATGGAAATCATGCCTTTGGGAATTTTGTTATCATTCAATTGAATGAATTTATTAGAAAATTTGCCATCCTCTTTAAGGGTATTCTCATTGGCCTCATCTATGACATGGACCTCAAATACTCCTAAGTTGGTCATGTAATCTAGGATTTATTAGTCATCACTAAAAACCTACATATGGTTTATATTATCTGAGACCAAAGGAAATGGGACCAACTCAATGTTAAAGTTCTAAGAGTTAGGGTTTGGCATATAGTTGGCTACAACTGAGACAAGCTCATCAGCAACCCTATTCTCTTCCCTAGGGATAGAAACAATGTTAAAAGCAACAAAATATTCTATAAAACCCTATAATTTGAACTTATATCTCTTGAGATATGATAATTTACATTGATATTTTATCCTTACTTGATTGACTACAAGTTCTGAGTCACCATGACCAAGAGCTCTTTAACCTTATACCTAATGGAAAACTATAATCCTAGAATCAAGACTTCATACTCTACAAGATTATTTGTGTAAGGAAATTAAAGTATATAAGTAGCTTTTAGTTCTTTCCCAACAAGATTGGTAAGAAAAAAATCCCACTCCATATCCACACTTACACCTAGCATCATCAAAATGTAATTTCCAAATTTCAAGCAAAGCATGAGAAATGTTAGGACTACGTACCTTAGAAGTCTCTAGAGTATATACTTCTAATTTATAATCCATCATGTTTATCTCATCAGAGTCCAACATATTAACCTTTTCATTCATATCATTATATTTTATGATCATGTGCTTCATCTAAGGATCTATTTCCAGTCTGATCTAATTTGGGACTCCTTTCCATGGAAGCCATAAATGTGAATAATTAGTGGACATATATCCATTCAGGGCTTTTGTCCATTCCCTAATTAATAATAACCCATAGGCATCAATAATGTCTACTACCTAGATGTCAATAAATTGTTGGACTCTAGGCTCAGAAGTAAGTTACATATGAACATTTGATAATTCCCCAATTACCTTGACTTTAAACTTATCTAAGTGACAACTCTATCATATTTAACAAGAGTCAAGCCAAGTTGTTTACAAATGTCTACTAGCATAATGTTTGTGGATGCACTAGAATATAATAAATAGTTATGTAAAATCTTACCAAACATTTTGATAATAAGCAAGAAAGGTGGGAATTTTATTTTAGTCTTATACATAGCAATATTGGCATTGTCAGTTTTGGGTGGCCTACCTAGATTTTTAGATAAGGACTCTAACAATAGGTCTCTTTGCTCAGTGATCTATGTCAATTCATGTAATGTAATGTTAGCCTTAATTTTCTTCATGTCTTCCACAATATTATACCCAGATTTATTAGAAGGATTGGATGCAATAGTACTATGTTTAGAAGTACTTCCCTTTGGGAGTTTTTGGTTATTATCTAAGGTAGTATCTAGAGGAGTGACAAAGTTATTTAGAGGTGTTAAATTAGTTAGGTATTACTTCTGATCTCTATTCCTTAGAGGGTAGGTCTTCTTTAGGAACTACTAAAAAGTATGGACTTCTTTAGGAATATTATCAGGTTCATTGTCTTCTTGGAAAGGGAATTCAAACATCTCCACCATGAAAGCTTGGTTAGCAGGTTTACATATTAATGTACCTATACCATTGTCTTTTTTAGGAACCACTTCAAATGTATCCAATTCTTCTTGAAAGGCCTCAAAATATTTATAGAATTCAATGCAGTCTATGTCACCATGCCTAAAAGTGTAATGTACACTACAATAATTAGGTAAAGTAATATCAATAAGATTTATATCCATTATTTTCTTGTCGATAGATGACTCATTGTTCTTATTGTTATAAATATCATTATATAATTTTTTTTTGGGCCTATTAAATCTTTGGAAATAAAAGTTCCTATTTGATCTCTCTCTAGTATTACCAACTTATTCTACAGCTAAAGAAAATTAGTGCTTAACTTTTGGACCATTTTTAAGATAGAGTCATTTTCATTTTTAGAAGCCTTAGAATTATGAACTTGATTGTTATTAGTAATAGTGGTTGGTAATAAATCTTTTTGATCACCTGGATAAAGTCCATTTGCATCAGTGTTCAAGAATCCTAAGTTCTAGGTAGGATGAGCATGACTTAAAGGTAACTAGTTCAACATTGAGATTTGATTCAAAGTTGGTATATTTTTATTGTTATTGGGGATGACATTCAAAGTAGGAAAATGTGGGTTAACATTGGGAATTGAGTAATACATCTGACCTTGGGTCTGAATCTAATCATTGATTATCATTGCTTTAAAATAAGCTAAGGCTAGAGTATTCATAGGTCTAGTATCCCTCTTTATGATAATAGAGGTCATGGGATCTAAATCATCTTTATAGATTTATAGAGCCAAAGCATCATCTATTTTGTAAGGGTCTATGGTCTGGTTATACATCTTTTATAACCTAGCATTAAATACTCTTATAGGTTTATTTGCATCCCTCTTAATTATGGTGAATTATTGGTATAAGACATAATGACTAATAATTTTTCCAAACTAGTCAATGAAAACATTTTTAAAGTAGTACCAACTATTAATGTAATTCTCAAGTAAATTTAAAAACCATTCATATGTATCATCTATAAAATTAAAATTAAATAGCCTACATGCTACATCTTCATGGACTACATTTATAAATCTTAATGCAGCTTTGAATGACTTAATATGTTCCTCTATAGTTACAATACTAGTAGGACTAAATGTTGGCAAATATTTCTCAAGGTTTTGAGGAAGGTCATGTACCACACTTGGTACATTGATAGATGAGCCACCCATCTAAGCCATACCTTGATTGGGGTTGAATACATGAGTACCTTGAATTGGTGAAGTTTGCAAAGACTTTGAAAGCCTATGTTTACCTTTGTCTCTCCTAGCTCTTCTATGGACTTCTAATTTGAGTAGAGGTTCCTTGGTCTCTGAGTGTGACCTTGTTATAATCTTTGGTAATTCTAGATTAATAACTTTGAATCATTTTTTAAATATGATACGTCAATTTTATCTTTTTAGAGAACAATGATCAGAAATACACATTAAGCAAATTTTGTAAAGATTCATATAAATGATGATAAAGGATAGTAATATTTGATCAATTCATCTCAAAGATGTATAAAATTCATAATTAAGATCAAACTTTACACATTTTAAGCTCAAATGAACTCAATTGAGCAAAGTATGTAAGAATATTTGATCAAAACAACTATTACTAACCTCAAATCTATTCAATTCACACTTTTTAAAATTATCTTTACCACAATCTAGCATATATCTTCAAAGAATATCAATATTTGTCTAAGTGAGCACAAGGACTAGTCTACAACCATGAAGACTACCAAACTTTACATAGTTATGCTAAAACAAACACAAATATCAAAATATTAAAGTGATCTTCCAATAGATTTCATAAAAACTAGCAAAGATACCACAAATCTATAAAGAACTTGGTGGACCTCCTAGCGCTAGTGAAGCCTCACATGTTGATGCCTAAATGTGTACCATAGGTGCTTGGAGTATTTAATAAACACTTCTCATTTTATAATTCAAGGAATTAGAGCATGAGTTGCAGTTTATGATAATCTTCTCATTTGTAGTGGAATAGAGACAAAACAAATGACTATTTCACAATATTTATATTAGTTCATGGTTGGGAGCCACCATGGCCTACAAATATTTGTAAATAAGGAGATAATCTATTCTAATTAATATGAAGCTTTAATCTAAATTGAATGGTTAAAAAAGAATTAAAAAGGTAGGGTAAGGTAGAAAAGAAAGATATGAGTGATCTTTATCTCAGACATCATGACAAAGTTCAAATGTTTCCTAGGTATGAACTAAAAAATAATTTATGAAGTAAAATAGCTTAATCTCAAATCACAACATATATCAAGTGAACTTCTAAAGAAGATAAGGAAAAATTCAAATAAGAACTGATCTTACTTTAAAGATTTACTCCTTTAAGTAGATAGTTAGTGCACATCTACAAATACAGAGTAACTAAAATTAAGCAAACTAAGGAACCTTCAATTAACCTAGAATTAGCACAAGTTAAAATTTCTACATTAAATGGGTACACAAATAATTCAAAATAATAATTGAAATATAAAATTTATAATAGAAAATTAAGAGAGAATCCAAGTAAGAATTCACACAAATAAAATGAGACAATCCTTTCAAAATTCTCTGCTTACATTAGTTGCTCAATGTTTACACTAGTTTTAGCTCAAAAACTCCCTTATATTTACAATGTAAAATACTCCTTTTATATATTTTAAGATATTATGTCGGTTAGTCATCTCTAATTACAAGTGTACAAGTGTAAAAGATAGTTGTCCTTTTTCTATCAAAGTTCTAGAATACACTAGACTTTCCAATATGGACTGAGCTATAGGCAATGTGCTTTCAAGTTGCACATGCCTTTAAAAAAGAATATTATATTTCAAAATTATACAAATCTTTACAAAATAATATTCCTAACTACTTTGTGGGCCCTGTGTTGACGAAGCCCTTTAATGGTTGTTGTCTGACCTGCAAGATTGTCAACCTATAATGTTGTTTGCTGATAAATTGAAAATCTACCACTAGCTTTAGGAATAGTTCCTTTCCATCCTTATCTAGGTCTCTAAGGTTATTTTAAATCCTCTCCATATCTCATTTTATGCCCCTAGCATCCCACATTTTCTCTTTAGATGATATAAGTAAGATCATGACTTTACTGTTGCCATCTACCATCTGATTTTGCCCTTGGTTTCTTACTTCTTGCATGAGCTGAAAGGTCTTGTGTTTGAACTCTTCATCAGTTATAAGAACTAGTGGGTTGAGGTATTTAGGCTCCTTTATCATGTTTTTTAATATATGAGATGCTCCATCTTTTAGTAGCTTGAATTCTTTGGCAAAGTCATCCATCCTTTTAGACTAGCTATCCATGGCTTCAATCTTGTCAACTAATATGGACATGGCCATATTCAAATGTGCCCTACTAATAGTTATAAAATTTGGGAATAGATTTTTAGACAAGGCCTTAATCAAGTCTTTTACCTAAAGACTTACAGCTTGCATTTGTCCAACTTGGTTTGTTGCTTTATAGATTTACCACTCTATTTCTCTTTGCCTAGTCTTGACTACCTTTAAAGAGATGAATAGGTCAGCCATGGTGTCCTCAAATTTATTGAATCTATCCTCATGAACTGATGAGATAGTAGGCTCTTTAAAATTCTTATTTTCTTGTAATAACCCTTTGATCATTATTTTTAATTGATCACTTTGAGCCTGGGCTACTTCAAGGATATTCTCCTCAAACATCCTGTCCTATCCTGGTTTCTACCCTGCCACTGGAGTTAGACCAACAAAAGGCTCTATATTCTGAAAGGTGAATTGCTCACCTTCAACCATGGATTTCTTCTTAATTACCATTTCCATCCTAGTTATCTCTGGGTTGAACTAAACTCCCACTAATGGTTTAGTCACTTGAGGAGTATGGATCTCAACTTGTACTCCACCTAAAGTTCCAAAAGCTTCCACATGTGTTCCACTTTGTTGGTTGAATATTTTGTCTTCCACTTCAACTTCTTCATGTTGTGTATCTTCTAGCTTATTGTTATCCATTAATTGACAAAGGCCTTTACCTCTAACCAGCTTTGTCGACTTAATATCCAGATCAAATTCTTGGATCATTGCAATCCAATTACCTCTCTTTGTGCCAAACTCCTGTTGAGTTAATATAGACTTAATTGTACTGTCAGGAACTAAGGTAATAGTATATGAATTCAGAATATAGAAGAAAAAGTGTTTGACTACTTTTACCAAGGCATAGGCATGTTTCTCTATATTTGAATACTTCATTTCATGGGTTTTGAGAGGGCAACTCATGAAAGAGATAGGGGATTCCATACCTTCTTTGTCTTGTTGGACAAGAATCGTTGAAAGAGTATGCTCAGACGTATAGCTGTAAATGATGAAATCCTTGTGGTAATCTAGACAAACCAAGGTAGGGGCATGAGCAATGGCGACCTTGATATCTTGAAACGTTGATTTACCTTCTTTATTCCAACTGAAGGTAGTTTTCCCTTTCATCATGTTCACAATGTGTCTTGTCTTCTCAACAAATTCAGGAATAAATCTCTATAAGAAATTCACTTTTTTGAAGAAAGAGTGAATAAAATTTATACTTGTAGGCAAATTCAGTTCTTGAATAGACTTGACTCTGTCTGAGTCAATATTTATGCCTTCTTTGGACACAATGTGTCCAAGGAGTTTCCCCTCTGTCACTCCAAAAATAGACTTCTTAGAATTCAAGGAAATACCATTCTACTGACAGTGCTCCATCACTTGTTACAAGTGGCGTACATGATCAGATCGACGCTTTGAAAACATAGTTAAGTCATCAAGATATACCACTATGAATTTGCCAATTTCATCTTCAAAATCCATGTCCATAGCTCTCTAAAAGGTAACACCAGAATTTATTAATCCAAAAGGCATTATTTTATATGCAAATGTACTCTAAGGTGTGATGAATGCAGTCTTGTGTTGGTCAGCTTCAGTAACTTCAACTTGATTATAACATGAGAAGCCATCCAACATTGATAACATTTTTGATCCTGTTACTATTTGAAGCACTTGGTCCATGATCGGCAAAGGGTAATTGTCTTTCAGATATGACTGATTCAAATTTTGAAAATCTACACAAATACGGATCTCACCATTTTTCTTCCTTACAGGTACTATATTCGCAATCCATGTAGAATGATGGATTGGGAAAATAATTCTAGCATTTAACATTTTCTGTATCTCAAACATAATAGTACCTGAAATTTTTAGATTGTATTGTTTGGATTTCTAATTGTAAGGCGTTAAATTAGCCTTGAGAGGAATATGATGGCAAATTTCATCAAGTCTAAGAGACTTCAGGTCTTCATATGAATATGCCAAAACATCAATGTATTGACAGAGCAAAGAAGTGAATTTGAATCTTTCTTCAGGTGTGCAACACTTACCAATGTTGACCATCTTGGGATTTTCTTTGTTGGTCAGATTCACTTGGTCAAATCTCTGAGACAAATTTGAATCTGTCTGCTATTGTTTAACGAATCTATCATGCTTGTCAAATAGCTTCTCAAGAGAAACCAGGCCTTTAAGAATTTTATTTCCTTTCAGTTGTAAGAACTCTTCATTTACATCTGAACTAGATTTAGAAAAAGATTCAGACTTCTGAGATTCACTGCCTTCAAAATATAGCTATTCAAAATTATCTTTTCATTCCAAGAAAGCAATGATTTGATGATCATCATTGAATATTTGCCAATGATTAGCATTATCATGAACACTTGGTCTATAGACTAGCTCAATGGTATATTTGTCTTCTTTCAAATCAGAATGAGGAATTAAAAGAGTTTCTAAAATAGCAAGTGCATCAGCTCTGTCATTGGACTCTCTGGGAATGGCAGAAATGTTGAAAGCATCAAAGCTTTCAATTTGGTCCCAAACCAAATTACGGTAGTGGTGTAGCCTCTCATTCTTGGTCTGATATAAATTTCTCACTTGATAGACCACTAATTTGGCATCCCCTTTGGCATGAAGAAACTTGATGCCTCTTTCTTGAGCAGCCTTCATGCCCAGCAACAGCGATTCATATTCAGCTATATTATTTGTGTTGTTGAATTGTAATTTATAGGATGAAGGAAACATATCTCCTTGAGGAGATATCAAGATGATCCCAGCTCCCGAACCAGTAGAGGAACAACTACCATCAAATTCTAGAGTCTAAATTTCATCAAATAATGACTTTACTTCAAACTTTCCCTCATTAGAGATAGAGGGTCTTTCTTCATGATCTATATATAAAAAATAATTACCCATACCTATAGATTCAAAAGGGATTTGAGCTTCAAGAGCTGATGTCTTGGTAACTACATACTTTGCTTCCTTTTTAGGAAGTAATCTTTTCATCACACCTTGAACAGGGATCGTTGCCTCAGATAGATCCATGTTTAGTTCTCCTCCCACATCCTTGCAAAAATTTCATCCAAGCAAAATGCCATAAGATGTTGAGACGTCAGCCACTAATAGAATCATTTTAATCCTCTTGTCTGGAAAGGCTACGAATGCAAATTAAGCATCTTTGATTTGCCCCAATAATGGTACTTGCTTGTTCTCCATGGAGAAACATCTCCCAAATGTCTTGGTCAATGTGAGACCAAGAGACTCAGCGACTTTAGTAGGCATGACATTGTTAGATGTGCCTGAGTCTATTATACAGTTACTCAGCTTGTGGCCATTGATTAATAGGGAAACATAGAAGGGTTCTATTTTTCCAGGAGTAGCTGGAGGAGTAATGATCAAATTATTTAGAATAGGTGTATTCATTGAAGAATCAAAAGTTACTTTTTAAGCCTTCTGTCCTACAGGGATGATTTGATTTTTAACATATTAAACCAACTTGTTCAGTTGATCTGGATTAGACTGCAAGTATTTAAATTCAGACATCTATATTTTTGTCTTTTTGACATGATCAATTATGTCAAATGGCTAAATCGAGCTAGGTACAGAGAAAGGTACTTCAACTTTCTGAGTTTTCAAAGAGATGGGAGGTGGGCTAGTTTGTGAATTAGAAGTAGAAGGGGAAGGTGCAATGGATGTATTTACCTTTTGAGTGATTACTAGATCTTTTGGTTGAAAAGGCAAAGTTGTCCCATGCTTGACAATTGTGACTGCTGGTTGTGATTGTTCTTCAGTATTTTCTTTATCAGCCTGTTGGACTGATTGGTTCTTAGACTTGGTAAACACTGCATATGATCCATCTGAAGCTTCTCCTTTGCTTCTAGGTTCATCTTGGTAATTCAGGAAACTAATGTGGGAGTCACTAGCTAATTCTTCTTGATTGTCTTCAATGATATCAGTGCCATTTTCTTGATTTAATTCAGGCTGATAAGAGAATTTTGATTCTGCGTCAAGATATCCCATTGCTGAATTGGTTGGAGGAGCTTCCAGGGCAAGTTTCCCCTGTGGGGGAGGAAGTTGATTTTGTTGTCCTTGGTTTCTATAAACATTGCCCTAATATGACTGATTTTGGAATGTCCTTCTATATGTAGGAGCAGAAGACATTCCTTGATCCATTTGCTTTTTGAGGGCAAGGAGTTCATTTACTAATTTCTGCACCATTGGATTTGTGGTGCTTGTAGACACAAATTCAGAAGATGATGAAGCTTTGTTTTTATTTGGATCTCTTCTTATCTTCCCTACTAAGATGAGATCATCTTCTACTTTAGTGGCCAAAAGTTGAGCTACAGCGAGATCTATTTGACTAGCACATCTCAAGAAGAAACTGACTTCAAGTAGCTGAGAATTAATGAAAAAGCATTTGAGATTCTTAGCTGTAGGTTTAGCAATTACAGGGATTCTATTTATCAATTTATCAAATTTAGCTATGAAGTCTCTCATAGGCTCATGAGGCTCTTTCTTCATCTGTGTAAGTTGAGCCAGAAGTGTATGTGCATCTTCTGCAGGTTTGAATCTGGCTTCAAACTTAACTTTCAAGGTATTCCAATTAGTCACAAATTGAGCCTGTAAATGGTAAAACCAATCTACAACATGACCTTGTAGTTTTCCAACAAAAATCTTGACTGCTACATCTTCAAACTCTACCCCAATTACTCCACAAGCTATACTGAATGTTGTAATGTGTTCATCAGGATGAACTTTGCCATCACCATAGAATTTAGGGAAATTCTTCCTAGAACTGCTTGGAAGCTCATATAGAGGAGGAGTAAGATTGAGAGGACCAAAATCATTACCCCAGGGGCCTTGAATTGCCATTATGGGATTCTGAAAAGGAGGGATAAAAAATCTCAATGGGATAATTATAGGCACAACTTTATCAATAGCAAAAGTAGATACTTTATCTGGTAATGGGGATCTGGCTTTAGTAGGAGGGAATCTCTTGGTTCGTTGGAGATGAGATGGTGAAGGAAATAGATCAAAATCACTTTGTTGTACCAACTCGAACATAGGATCAACGACACCTTTAGCCCTTTGGCTTCGTGTATACCTTGAATCTGCCAGATTGTAAAACAAAAGTGGAAAAGAATTGACCTTGTTTCAGTTAAAGCTTGAGGCTTTAAACTATGCATTCTTTCCCTGTGAATGTGGAGGTGAATGAATAGGCTATAAATGGATAATGGGTAATTCCCCAGCAGAGTCACCAAAAACTATTGGTTGAATATTTTATCTATCAGCATACTGGTAAACAAAATAGGTCTTATCAGCTAAAGCAAGAAGATTAGTCATCCTAATGTGTAAGTTTATCACATCAGAAGGAGACTACTCTCTCCTCTCATCAAGGGGAGGTTCCCTGTGGATCTGCTATGTATATGTATAAATAGAAAATAATACTCAAGGGTAGGATGAGTCATCCATCTCTCTTTCTTTAGAGATGATATATAAAAAATAAAAGAAAACTCAAGGGAATGATAGATAGCACTCCTCTTCTTTCAGAAAAACTATTTAGCCAACCATAAGAATACTCCTAGAAATAGAAACAGAATGTAACTGAGAGTATGGTAACCAGTAAATCAAGACAGAACACAAAGTCTCTACCTAAAATGCTCAAGAGTAATATACGAAGGGCAATAAAAGCCCAAAGTCTTTTCAAAGTCCTTTACACAGTAATGAAAAATAAAACACACTGAAGGCAGCTATGGGGGCACAAAGTCTCTCCATAATTGATTCTTCAGGACACCTTCCTGACTAATTTTACTAATCCTGCTTGTTAAATCAATGGAATAGAAAATAAATCAAGGAAATAGACATAAGAATAGTTTCCTCAACAACAAAAGATATCACAGCACAAAGTCTGAAAAATTCCCTTGCTTTATTATTCCATTAACAGAATATGATCAACAGACTGAGCACAAAGTCTCAATGATGCCTCTCAACTTGGGCAGAGTTTCGTTTAGATTGTCAAAAAGAAGATCATTTACAATGAAAGAAAGCCCCTTATATAGCCACTTGAAGGACTCAGGAATAGTAATACATCATGATGCATTGGGAAATGTTAGGAAGACAAGCTGGAACTTTGGGGCATTTTACCCATTTGATCTTCTCAATGTAGATAAACAAGCCATGCAATTGAAAGATTACAACTTTCAATGTCCACCTGGTGGTCTGATCTTGTCTTCATCATTCCTCCTTTCTAGATTAATTGAATCGGGCCCTGGATTCATCCATTTTTCTATCTTTCCTTACTTTCAGCTGGTTTTTGTCTTGAATTCTGGACATGCATTCATGTTTATAAATCAAAGGATTAACAGTTATTTCACTGTCTTTAAAATTGACATTTACATGCATGTCAATGTGATCTCAATGGCTAGTTCACTATCCTGAATTTGACATCTTTGTGGGCATCACCCCTTGGTCTTCTTTTGGCTTTTGGCTTTGCCCTTCCACATTGTACTTGCCTTTTTGGGCCTTGAGAAATGGCCTGTGTCAAGTTAGAATGATCCTTTACTTTGGTCACCAAGAGTCCCCTGCAAGGACACCTACCCTTCGGAATCCTTTGGCAACCCTTTGCTTTGTGAATCCCCATGGACAAATCCCCAGGCTTACTTCCTTGAAATCTCCCCGCGGACATTTCACTAAGGAAAATTCCTGCAGACAAAAAGTTTGGGGAAAATTCCCACAGACAAAAAGTCTGCGGAAATTTATTTCGCCAATTTGCTACTTTGAAAATGTCTTCGGGTTTTGCCTTCGCAGTCACTTGGAATTCTTTTAGACTTTTTGTCTGAAGGAATTCCTTTGGACAAAACTCTGAAAGAGTTAAATGTTAAGCCAATTTTCAAATGCCTTAAAAAAATCTGAAAGAATTACCTTTCGGCTTCCTTGAAAAAAGACCCTTCGAAAGGGTGCTTTTATTGATTAAGTGTCCTCCACAAGGGCACTTGTCCTCCGAGAATTTTCCTTTTGCATTGAACTGTCCCTTTGAAATTTGACATTGAACCAATCAGTTGAACCAAAAATGGTTCAAGCCGATGGTTTAATGAATGAAACAAGCCGATAAACTAATCATTGAACCAAGACGTTATACTTGCCTTTGAACCAACAGTTGAACTTGTTCATTGAACCAAATGATTGAACCAATCTATTGAACCGGTTCAACGGTTCAATGAAGCACGTCAAGATCCTTTGAACCAAAAGCCAATGAACTATCTAATGAGTCAAGTGGTTGAACCAATCATTAAACCAAGATGTTGAACCAAAAGACTGAACCACTTGAGTGAAAAATAAAGAGTTGAACCACTTGGTTGAACCGAGCCATTGAACTGTTCCTTTGGTTGAACCTGCCATTGAACCTTGAACTCATTAAACCTTTGAACCAAAGTGGTTCAATGGTTCAACGGTTCAATGATTCAATCCCCCTTATTTTGGCCAAGTGTCTTGAAGCCGATGAACCAATTGAAGCGATTGAACTTTGAACCTTGATGAAGCACTTAACTCTTGCCAAAGATGTTAAACTTGTTAAACTTTGAACCCGTTGAACCTTTGAACCAAAGTGGTTCAATGGTTCAACGGTTCAATGGTTCAAGTCTCTTTTTATACTCAGATGTTTGCTGATGAAGATTTTCAATTGAACCAAAGCTCTGAACCAATTCTGGAAAATGACTAAGTGTTGAAAACCATCTTTGACTAAAACCACCTGCAGAATCTGAAGATACAAAGTTCATAGAAATCAACATGTAAAATCCATTGAACTTGACTTGCAAAGTCTGTAGATTTTCTGAGAAGCTTTGAAAATGAAAAATCTGAATGTCTAAGACAAATTTTGGAAAATGGAAGATACAATTTTGGTCTGTAAGACCAAAATAGTTCAAATGTTGTCCCAAAAATGACTGTTACTTTTGGGAGACAACACACTTGACTCCCCAAGTGGAAAAATACATCTTTCTTTGTCCTATTGTTTTAATGTCACAATCCAAAGATTGATTTCATCATACACATGGATGTCAACAAACTTTATAATAGCCCAATAGTAGTGCATGGTTGGAACCTTTTATAGATTGCCACATATGAAGTATTCCAAAATGGAAGGGCCATATATGGGATTGTCTTCACTGAAAAAGTTGATTTCACTCCAAGGATGAGTGAAATTCATCTTTGGCCTCTTCCCTTCTACTTGGATCAGAGCTAGTTCAGCGTTCCTTTTGGATTGGGTTGTAATAGGGACTAAGTCCAAGGCTACTTCCTTTCCCTTCTCTTCCTTTGCTTCCTCCTTAATTTAGGATTGAGGTTATTCCATTTATACTTCTTCTTCATCTGATTCATAAGCAATAGCTAGTGCTTTTAATGTATCCTCTACTATCTCTTCAATATCTAATGTAATTATTTCAAACTCTTCAACACATGGCTCTAGTTCTTTAGGTTGAGTTGAAGATGATGTTCCTTCACCAAGTCTCCTCTCCTCGGGTCCCTTTTCATCTGGCCCTTGTGTAACCTATGTTTTAGGTTATTATGTCTCTTCCTATGGCTATATGGGAGGAGGTCTAGAAGATGGTCCTAGCAGCAAATGATATTACTTAGGCCCTATCTACCATATATCCTTAGTTGGCTTTTCCTCTCTTAGCAATCTAGCCTCTAGCTAAATATTATACTTCTTTAACCTTGCTAAGACCTCTGTAAATGAAGAAGCTCTTATGTACAAATGGTCATAAGGACCAGGATGGTGCACATAAGTCAAGTTGATCCCCTTGGATTTCAAGTGCTTCATAACTTTCTCATAAGGATCCCAATATCTTAATTCATCATGTTGGAATCTGAAGGAGTCCCTGTATGCAATCAGAATTGCATAATGTACATGAATTAATCCTAGATCAGATAAGATAGAGCACACGTACACTTCCAATTGGGTATACACTTGTTAAGTGGAAACATGACTAATATGGGAATCCACTAGACCTGATTAGGGGATCACTTGTATCACTTGTCATAACATATCATGCTAGGAAGGGTTCTAAAGCCTACAGTCTAACATAATGGAAAAACAACCCTAAAAGAGTCCTATGATTTGATATTTCACTTATGCTAATAAACAAGGGAATAAACTATTATAATAACAAGAAAATTAATCTAATCTAGTGCACACCAAAGCTTATGGCACAATGTGAGAGGTTAGATGCAAAGTAATCAACTATGTATAGGGAACTTCAAATAAAGTAAGTATAAGTAACACCCTAATAAATAGAATATGAAGAGTAATGTTATTTGATCCAACACTTATGCTACTTTTATCTACTAAAAGAGAGGAGAACAAATTTAGAATATAATTACATGAATGTGAACCCATCTTGATTCAATCTCTTCCTTGGCCAATGGGGCTTCGCAAGAGATTGTTTTTGTTCGTAAGGATCACTTTGTTAGGCCAAAGCATCCAAGACCTATCCACAAGACCAGATTCTCCAAATAAGAAACCTAAGTTAAGATTCCTCAAGTAGAATGGTAGAAGAGTAGATTGAGAATAAGCATGATCAAATAATAACTCTTTATTGCATATCTATCATAATGACCGAAATGACCTTGTATATAGGAGTATCTTATCCAAAAAACATTTGGACATGTCGGTTGTGCTAGGTCAACCCGATCGACCTAGTAAATTTTTGGGATAATGCCTAAAGTTTGTGTTAGACTGATCGGAAGGCTAAGAAACCTGAAGAGTTAAATTGACCCAAAATTACACTAGGTCTACCAGATTGAACTAGTATACTGAACAAGTAAAAAGGGTACAAAGCAAGGAAAAGAAGGATAGAAATAATAAAAGACAAGAGGAATGTGCAAGGGAGGATAAATAGCTTAAGGAAAGGTTTTAGGAGATGAATGGATTGGTAATAATGTGGAAATAAGGGACAATAATCCTATGAAGCATAAAAGGTCTGCCCACTCCCTTCCCAGTGTACCCCTTAAGGCATGCACTTAGAGAGATTGAGTCATGATGGGTTCCTGCAAGATGTAAAGTGTCAATATCTGATAAAATTTAAAAATATTATGTGTATACATATGCCTCACTTGAATCTCATCACATATCACTAAGGTGTAATAGGGGATGGTGCTTCAAGAAATAACATAAAGACACACACAATGTTGATGCTAAAAAAAATTATAGTATTTTTAAAAGCATAAAATAACTAAAAGTAAATGACTGAAAGGGAAACTAATATAAAAAGTAAATGTGATGCGTACCTTGACTTATCTTTTATCATAGGATGGTTGTCTACTATATTTTTAGTTTTGATTGTGTAGGGTGCAGAGACTATTTTTGACAAACCTAGAAATACAAAACTAAGGAGCAAAAACAAACAAATGCAAGAAAATCTAAGATAACTAGTGCTATGTGGATGGGACATATTTGGGAATTTGGCAAGATGGGTGACAAGTGCTATGTTATACCAAATAACCAAGTCAAACAAGAGTAAATCAGGTAACCAAAAACCCAAGGCTACTAAAGACCAAAAAACTCAAACAAGTAAACCTCAAGTAAGAAAAGGCAAACTCACCAATTCAAACCAAGGATACATGTTTAAAAAGGAATGATAAGCAAGACAAATCAATGGTAAAAAGAAAAACAAAATGGTAAAACAACATTGATGAGTGAGCAGTAATAATCCACATCTCACTCAATAATGGAAAAAGGTGGATAAAAGGGAAAACAACATTGATGAGTGAGCAATAACAATCCACATCTCCCTCAATAATGTAAAAATGGTATGCATAAAAGGGAAAACAACATTGTTGAGTGAGCAGTAACAAACCACATCTCACTCAATAATGGAAAAAGGGTATAAACTTAGGTGTCTATAATAGCAAGATAGAAAAATCATGCTAAATGGAAAAAGGAAAGTAAAGTAAGTCTAGTAAATGTAAAATAAAGTAAATAATATGATCCAAAGTTACTCAAACATGTTTTGCATCTAAAGATAGATAAAATTAAAATAAATTAGTGTTATCATGTTTTTAAGAAATGAAGAAGGAATTTAGAGAAGAGGGAAAACAAATTTGGAATCACAATTTGTCTATCAAGGGGGGGAAATGAAATGGGTGGAGGGGAGAATGAAGGAAAAACCAAGGTAGAGAAACTCTTTATCAAAGTCAAAACACTCATATTTGGTTTGTCAAAACAAGAGGACTATTGACCTTAAGGACTATGAAGAACTTCTCTTAGCTACATAAGTCTTAGGTCAACAAATAGAATATATTGATCATCCCATGAAGGCTATATGCATGAAAAGTAAAATGGACCTACCTCCCCATGATGTGTTCCCCATTCTTCAAGACCCCTTATAAACCCATCAGTCTACTATGAAGATTGGGTACTTGTGTGTGAAAATAGTTAGCACCATAGAGTTTTTTGAATTCCCCTATTCCAATCTATTGGCTTATCGCACCCCAAAGGACTTCAGCTCTATGTAAAGCCAACTATGGATTTTGATATTTTATTAGAGATAGGATATGTGCTTGTAATCACATCTTTTGGTATGATTTTGACGTTTGAAATTTGTATTTTACCTTTTAGATATCATTGCCTTTTGTTTAAAATGATTTGGCTTTTAACTTTTTTGATGGTTTTTTCTAGATTCCTCCTCCATACAGATTTGAAAACTTAAACATGGGTGCTAAAGATGACTTTCATTTGAAAACTTGGGACAAGGTTTCTAAGAGAGAGGACATCAAAGAGCATGGGGTCTAAGAGTCTCATAAATCTAGGTGAAATAAAATTTCTATCTTGAATTTGAACTTGTTTTATCCAATGTGGAGATGAAAGAAAGGGGAAATCAAGAGGAATGACACATGGAACAATTTGAATTGCTTCAAATTGTAAAAAATGTGACAAAGGGAAAAAAAAAAAGGGATATAATGATAACAAAGGTGTGATTCATTATTATGAGAAAAAGGTAAATGGATGAAAACATGCTAACATAAATTATTATGCAAATTCCATCTAGAAAAAGAAGCAAAAGCTAAATCTTAAGAACAAGGATTAAGAACATGAAAAGAATGGTAATTTTATGAGCAGGGTGAGGTCCTATCCATGGTATTACAAAACAACTCATAAAAGAGAGACCGATGAGGGTGTTAATAAGAAAGAAAAAATCAAAAGTGAGGGTGCCATTGTACAAATCACCTCATAAATAAAAACCCAAAGGATGCCAAAATAGCATTGGCAAGTAGCAAAAAAAAGAAGGAAAATAATTTTAAAAATGGTGGTTTTGTAAGGGATGTTGGGTCCTATCTATGGTCTTACAAAGCAACTCAAAAAATAAAATCCCAAGGGGCACCAAATCAAAATTTGTAAATAGAAGGAGAATGAAAAATAAGATAATGAAGATTATGGTACATCAAGAAACCACAAAACCAAAAAGGGAGGACTAAAGGTTTGTGAACAAGAGGGAAATGTTGTAGAGGGAGAGGCCCATGCTTAAGTAACCTATAAAAATTATTAGATAGATATAGATATAAATCATAACAAGAAGTAAATGTGTCCTACATTAATGGTTATATCAGTGATGAGCATGTGAGAGACAAGCTTATGTGTCTTGAAAGGTTTCTTGGAGTTGAATTAGCTTGATAGCATGAAAGGTAGAATAAGAGTGGGCATCATAAGATGCCCTAAAGGGTAAGTGGATGTAGGGATGGGCATTTCAAGATGCCCCAAATTCTAAAATGATATGTGGGTGGGCATCACAAAATGCCCCAAAGGCTAGATTAGTGTGTGTATGGGCATCGCAAGATGCCCCAATAGCTAAAAAGAGGAAGAAGAGATAGGAAAGCATAAGAAGAAAAGAAAACCCCATAGAGTGTCTAAATGGATTCAAGTTGTCTAAGAAGATTATAATGTGGGATATGATGCTTGAGGAAAGAAAAATAATGCTAAGTAATAATAATAATAGATAGAGATAAAGAACTAAACCAAGTAGATATAAAACTAAGTCAGACATACAAAGAATGCAAAAAGTAAGTTGGAAAGAAAATAAGGCAAAAAACTATACTAGGTTGACTAGGTTGATCCAGTAAATAAACAGGGACTATAAAATTGTACTAGGTTGACCAAGTCAATCCAGTACAGTACATAAAGGTTAGAAAAAGCACTAGGTTGACCAAGTCGACCTAGTACAGTAGATAGATTTCTTTTTTTGCCTATATCTTTAGTTCTACTCATCCATTTTACAAACCATAAAATGTGTTAGATTCATGATGACATAGGGAAGATGATAAGATTGATATAAAGTTATGAAATAACATAGAACTAGTTTAACTAGGTTGACCACATTGACTGTACATGGGCAATTTTAAAAACTACAAATTGAGAAAAGAAAGTTTAGAATAGAAAGAGATAGAGAATAAATTACTAACATTGATGGTTCAGAGATGGAAATAAAGGATATTGTTGATCTAGACCATTGGATAAATTTTATCAATCTATAGAAGTGGGTCGAGCTAATTGACCAAGCTATATAGGAACATGCTACAAAAGCTAAAAAAGTGTTGAAATGCACTAGGTTGACCTGGTTGACCTAGTAGGTGTTGAACTAGAAGTCTAAAAATGCACTAGATCAAGTTGGTTGACCTAGTAGGCTAATCTAGAAGTTTGGAAAACTAAAACCTATACTGAGTCAAGCTGATTGATCAGGCTATATAAGATCTTATTGCAAGTGGCTAAAAATATACTAGGTTGATGTGGTTAACCTAGTAGGCTGAACTAAAAGTTGAAAAAGTGTTAAAAACCTATACTGGGTTGAGCTAATAGATCCAGTTGCTTGTTCTTATACACAAATAAGAATAACCAGGTCAATAAAATCAAACCAATATGTCAAAATATATGATCAAAATGATGAAAAAAGAATGAAATAAATGAAAGAAAAATGAACAAATCCTTCAAGGGTTAGTTCACGTTGGGTTCACTAGAATGTAATGAAGGTGAAGCCAAAGTGAAGCTAATGTTAAATAAGAAAGGAAACAAAATTGGAAATGTGAAGGCAATACAATCAGTGGTGGGATAGGATTCACATCGGGTTCACCAAAATGTATGTAATTAGAATTGCATGATGTACATGAATTAGTCTTAAATTAGATAAGATAGAACACACCTACACTTTTGATTGGGTATACATTTGTTAAGTGGGATCATGACCAATATAGTAATCCATTAGAACCAATTAGAGGATTACTTGTATCACTTGTCATAACATATCATGCTAGGAAAGGTTTCAAAGCCTAAAATCTAACATAATGGCATAAAAACCCTAAAAGAGTCCTATGATTTGATATTTCACTTATTCTAATAAACAAAAGAATAAACTATTCTAATAACAAGAAAAGTAAAGTAATATAGTGAGCACCAAATCTTGTGGCATAATGTGAGGTGTTAGATACAAAATATTCAACTATGTATAGGGAACTTCAAATAAATTAAGTATGAGTAACACCTTAATACATATAATAAGAAGAGTAATATTATTTGAGTCAATACTTATGCTACTTCTATCTACTAAAAGAGAGGAGAAAAAAGTTAGAATATACTTACCTTAATGTGAACCCATCATGATTCAATCTCTCCTTGGCCAATGGGGATTCACAAGAGGTGGTTCTGGTTTGTAAGGATCACTTTGTTAGGCCAAAGCATCCAAGACCTATCCATAAGACTAGATTCTCTAAATAAGAAACCTAAGCTAAGACTCCTCAAATAGAATGGTGTAAGAGTAGATTATGAAGAATCATGAATGAATAATAATTCTTTATTGCATATCTATCATAATCATCAAAATGACCTTGTATATATAGGATTATCTTACCCAAAAATCATTTGGAGATGTCCACATTTTTAGGCTAATGCCTAGATTTTATGCTAGGTCGGCCAGAAGGCTAAGAAACCTAAAGAGCTGAAGTGACCCTGAATTACACTAGGTCAACCAAGTCTACCTAGTATATTAAACAGGTAAAAAGGGTACCAAAGAAGGAGAAGAAGGATATAAAGACTAAAAGAGTATATTAATGTGCAAAGGAAGAGAAATAGCTTAGGTAAAGGTTTTAGGATATGAATAAATTGGTAATAATATGGAAATAATGGACAATAATCTTGAAAAGCACCAAAGGTCTACCCACCCCCTTTCTCAATATACCCCTTAAGGTATGCACTCAGAGAGATTGAGTCGTGATGGGTTTTTGTAAGATGTAAAGCATTAGTATTTGATAAAAGTTAAAAATACTATGTATACAATCCTTATGTGTAGAATCGGCTTCCACATTATCCCATTGCTGAAACATATTCCAACCAATGGTTAGGGGGAGGGTGTGAAGTAATCCCTTTCTCTTTTTCCTGTATAGACCATCTATACCATTACATATCTAGAATTTAACTTCTTGTTTGGCTAACTTATCTAGGACATGGATTGGTAGTAGGAGTGGGGTACACTGGGTCCCTTCAACCCTAATACAATGTAATCTAGATAAAGTAAATATTCCCAATAAACTCAATGTACTTCTTGATCAAAGGGTTGATTTTCATCATAGAGATCCTTGTAATAGCCTCAAATAAGGCTGGATATACATAGTAACATATTAATTGCATATGTTCCCTATACTTGAATATATGCAATTTGGAATAATACTGGGAAACTATCTATCTCTCATCAAGTGACCATTATTTTAAGTTTGGAATTTTGGTAGTGGCTAGTAAAGCATCTAAAAGATAAGACATCATATAAAAATGGTTGCTATTCTTATTCTTGATTCCAAAGAATTGTTGTTTCAATAAAATGTTTATCATCTCTCCTAATGGGGGAGTAAGTCCTTTCTAAACCATAAAATGCACAAAAGGGACCTATATTTTGTTGACATAGGTGGTGGAAGGGCTCCTAGACAATTTATTCAATAATGTCATTATCATCTTAATGTTAGCTCTAAATTGGTTAATTAGGATCCTTCTATTGAGGTTAGAGAATACTTGGGTTCCTAAATACAACCATGGGGCAAGGATAGTTTTCATGTCATTTTTACTAGACCCTTATTTGAATGTGGGTAAATCCACCTAAGGCTTGGGTAGCTTATAGTATTTTTTAAAGGCAATAGGGGAGATATAAGCTATTATTTTAAAAGTAACTTCATGTACTATCATGTCCTGATCAATTTAACAATCCTTAAATATAGGAGTAATAGCATCGATACAATGAAGTACCTCTAGATTTATTATTGTAAGGTGAAGACTTGTCATTTGAATGGCAACCAGGTCATAGTATTTCTAGCTAACTAGTGTAATTATTTGATCTTCTTTTATAATGGTTGGTATTTTTTGAATGGTCCAAAAAATCTTGGACCAGTTATTATCTCTAGTGTTCAAGGATACAACATCGAATTTGGTGTCTTTAAAGACCCTCCTTTCTGAATCAATGGTCAGGTAGATATTTGTGTCCTCTCTATGTTATCTTTGAGCCACTATGATTGTGAGTTTATTTAAATTTCTCACTAGTGGTCTATATTTTTCCTTTGGATTAGTTTTCACTCACTCCGATAGTAATTAGACTCTCTTAGGCTCGATTATGGTCAATTTTTGATTAAATTAAGGCTTTGTAGATGCTAGCATTTTATATAGGTCCTTTTGATCTTTAATTTCAATGGATTTTCACTTGAGTGAATTTGTGTCATGGATTTTATTTAGACCTTGGCATTTATACCTTTACTTTTTTGTGCCCACAAATATCTAGTTTTGTTGCTTTCTACCCATGTGGCATCATCGTGGCATCTACATGGTACTTTTCATGGAATTTTGTTCATTAATATTTTTAAAATGACTATTGGTTTTTGAAAAATCTACCTCATCTTACTTTATCAGATCATACTGCATGGATTAGCATGGCTTGTTAATCTTGA
>JARHVA010007655.1:510000-567500 GCA_037957365.1 Torreya grandis | reverse complement strand
CTAATGAAGTGGTACCTAAGCTGTATATGTTTGGTTCTTGAATGAAAGGCTGAATCCTTTGCCAAATGAATTGCTCTTTGACTATCACTGTACAATCTGTAACTCTCTTTCTCCTTTCCCAACTCTTCCATGAACTAAGTCATCCATATCATTTCCTTGCTAGCCTCTGTGACTGTAATGTATTCTACCTCTGTAGTAGACAGGGCAACAACCTTCTGCAACTTTGAAATCCAGCTAACTGTCATTCCACCAACAGTGAACACATATCCTATGGTGCTTCTCCTGCCATTCAAGTCACCTGTCATATCCAAATCTACATACCCATGTAGAGAAGTGTTTGACCCTGCATAGCATAAATGCCTACTGTTGGTCCCTCTCAGATATCTAAGAATCCACTAAACTGCTTTCTAGTGCTTCTTTCCTAGATTGGCCATAAACTTGCTGACAACTCCCACTACTTGGGCAATATCAAGTCTAGTACATACCATGTACTCAACCTCATCATGTGATTTAAGACACTATTCTTTGCTCAGCTTGAACTGTCCAACTATAGGTGTGCTTACCGGTTTTGCATCCTGCATATTAAACCTCTCCACTACCTTATTCACATAATCCTCTTGAGACAAAATCAACCTGTGATTTTTCCTGTCTCTAAAAATACTCATGCCAAAGATTTTTGCTCCTAAATCCTTCATGGCAAATGTCTAAGCTAATTTTACCTTTAGCTCAGTAATTCCCTGCATGTATGAACCTGCAACAACCATACCATCTACATACAGTAACAGGATAATGTAGCTACTATTATCCAACCTGGTAAAATAAATGCAATGGTCACATTGACATTGACTAAAGCCATGTTCTATCATAAACCTGTCAAACCTTAAATACCACTATCTTGGAGCTTGCTCAAGACCATATAACCTGGCCTTATGTCTCACTTGTCCATTCTCTCCTTTATTTAACCTATAAATCCATTCATTTTTTAGTGCTTTCTTTTCGACTGGCAACTCTACCAAATCCCATGTTTGGTTCTCTTCCAAGGAATCAATTTCCTCATTCATGCCATACTCCCACTATTTCCTGGATTCTACCTGCATTGCCTCTTTAAAACTTCTTGGTTTTCCACCATCAGTGAGCAACAAGTAGTATAAAGAAGGGGAATAATGAATTTGAGGTTTACTTACCCTTTTGGACCTCCTCATGGGTGTTTGAGACTCATTGACAGCTTGTTGTCCGCCCAAATTTCATTCTAACAATGACTGATCCCAGTCATCTCTTGGTCTACACCCGATCGACGTCAGTTCCACCTGACCGACCTGACCAACGTCAGTTCTCACCTGACCGACATCGATTTCCACCTGCCTGACATCACTGACTTTGGTCTTCACCTAATCGATGTCGGTTCCTATCTGATCAATGTTGGTTCTCACCTGATCGACGTCGGTATCTGTGTTTTCTTGTGAGTGATGATTTTTACTCGTGAGCTCATTTTGGATCATAACCTTATCCAAATCAACATTGCCCTACTCAGAATTATTTAGCCTCTTGAGCTGATCACTGTCCATCACCTTCTCCTTGAAAACCAAGGCTTTCCATTTCTTAAATGTGTCAAAAATATTAGATTTTCTCTTTATGTAATAAACCCATACCTTTCTTATAGCATCATCAATGAAAGAAACATAACACTGTGATCCTTCAATATAAGCTCCCTGAGCTAGTCCCCACATGTCTGCGTGAACAAGCTCTAACATGTGCTTCTTCTTTGTTGACCCAGTTTTGTGAAACCTCACTTTCTCCTATTTTCCAAAAATATAATGCTCACAGAAATCTCGATCTATGCTTTTCAATTCTGAAAGCTTACCTTTTGACTTAAGAACATCCATTCCCTTCTCACTCATGTGACCAGGCCTACAGTGCCACATCTTTGCATCTACATCTGAAGTAGATAAAATAGAAGGAGAATCAGTAATACAAGTAGATAGATAAAGTGTACCTACTTTCTTACCTCTAGATAATACAAGTGCACCCTTGGAAACTTTCCAAGATTCAGTTGTGAGAGTTACTGTGCAACTCTCATCACCCAACTTTTTTGTAGAAATCAGATTCCTCTTCAGGACAGGTACATGCATGACATCCTTCAACACCCATGTCTTGTCATTCTGCAATTTCAGCTGCACTTTTCCTTTGCCAACAATTTGACAAGGCTCACCATCCCTTAAATAAACTTTTCAAAAGTCTCCATGGACATAATCATGAAAAAAATCTCTATTTGGGGTTGCATGGAAAGAGGCACCAGAATCTAAAACCCAAGATTCTACTTTATCCAAGAAAAATATAAGAGCATCCCGTGCAGCAATACCTACATCATTTGCTTCTTTATTTCCTTCATGTTGATCTTCTACCAACCAAAAATCTTTCTTTACATGCCCTTTCTTTCCACAATTCTAGTAGGTTATACCTCCATTTCTAGATTTGGATCTACTGCCTATCTTTGACCTTGATTTTCCTTGCTCGACCTTCTCTCTTTGCTTTCCCCTGCTTTCAACACTTAAAGCATTACCTGATGTTTCCCCTGTGTTTTTCCTGCAAATTTCTTCATTCAAGATTACACTAACAACATCATCAACTTTCAAGATATTTGAAGTAGATGCAGTATTACTAACTTCCATTACCAAACTATTCCAACTTTCAAGTAAAGAGCATAAGATTAAGAGAGCCTTAATTTCATCATCAAAAACTATTTTGACTGAAATTAACTGATTTACTAATCCATGGAAATCACTAAGATGACTATATACTGATCCACCTTCCTGCATTTTCAAATTAAATAATTGCTTCATAAGAAATACCTTATTCAAATCTGAGGGTTTTTCATATAAATTTGCCAAAGTATCCATTAACTCTATAGTTGTCTTTGCCTGTGATAAGTTGGAAATCACAGACGATGCTAGGCTCAACCTTATAGATCCCAGAGCCTTTCTATCAAGAACATTCCATTCTTCATCTTGCATATATGTGGGCTTACATGAAACCCCACCCAACGGTAAGTACAGATCTTTTTGATACAAATAATTCTCTATCTGCATCCTCCATAATTGATAATTCTTGCCATTGAATTTCTCCATTCTTAGTTTACTTTCTTCTGCCATTGCTTTACTCCCACTCAAATAGAAACCCCTATGAGTGAACCTGTAATCAACAAACACTAACCCGCTCTACCACTTGTTAGTGATCCTAGCTCTGATACCAACTGTTAGGATCCTCCTTAGAGTACAATTGATTAATTTTGTATAAGCAACTAAACACGGAATTAAACCAGAAGTAATAAGTAACTAGAAATTAGAAACAGCAAAGAATAGGAGATACGAGAAATAATACAATTTGTATTAACACTCTTCCAAAAGGAAATACAATGAAGAAATCTCTTCTTCCCACACCTCTTGGGTGTATAGTAATTCTCCCTTAAGAGTTCTCTCTCTCAATCAATTACAACCAACTCAACACTAAGTTGTTCCCTCCAGTGACAATCAACCCAATTGTTGTTGCCTCCTTACCGCAGACCTTCTTTATCTTGCACCTTGTAGATCCACTTGATCTTGCACACCTTGTAGATCTAATTGGTCTTGCTTACATGTAGATCTTCCTGGTCTTGCACTCTTGCAGACCTTCTAGATCTTACACTTGAGGATCTAAACCTTTAGTCCTTGATTATAATACAGCCCCATGGGTCTCTTAAATAGATCCCAAACCAAAAAATAATTAGAAACGCAGACTCAAGACTAAAATTAGTCATTACATGCAAACTAAATATTTGTCTAAAATTAGAACAACAGTTTTGGAAATACACAGGTGACCAATGTCGGTTCTTGTCTGACCGATGTCGGCCGACCATAACCGATGCTGGTTACTGTGTAGCTGGAGATAATCGATGTCGGTTGGCCTGACCGATGTCAGTTAATGTGCAACATAGCAACCTCCACATTTGCATACCTATGAAGCTTTTAGCTCCACAACTTAACACATAGTTAGTAGACAGATTCAATATGGAAATTTAATATCATAGAACTCAAATTGCCCCATCCATATATGTTGTTCATTTGAGTATCTTTATTCATAATATATATATATATATATATATATATATATATATATATATATATCCACTTAATTGTTATACAAACTGGTTGTTCATATCTGTTAAAACACAAATATTAATGAGCTTATGCAGATCGATCATATGTAAGTGTATTTAATGCAGATCGATGCCTCTTTAAATATATATGGCTTGGGGTTGTCTAATAGATAATGGTCTTATTTAATATGCCTATTACATATATTCTTAGCCAATATAAATCAATGATAAATGATTTACTAATGTTTCTTAGACTATAATTCTCAACACACCATTTGTATTACATGAAAATAAACACACAAAAATTCAATATATTGCCTACCTCTCAATTCGGACCTAGAATTGCTTGGTATTGGAAAGACCTTCTCCCTTGCTTGGCTCTCTCCTTATTTCTTCTCTTTTATTCACCTTCAAACTTTGTTGTGCTCCCCCTTTTCCAAGATTCCTTCCTCTTATTTCTTTCCAAAAACTCTTCTCCTTAAACATGGCATGGCTTCTCTTTTTAGATTTTTTCCTTTGTTTTTGTTTTTCTTTGTTTTGTTTTTTTTTTGTTTTTTTAATTAATATCTTAATTTTATTTTTCTCCAATTTTAGATCTTTCCCTTTTTTTATTATTATTTTTATTTTTTATTTTCTTTTCTTTTTTTTTCCATTTTTTCCTCTTAAAATATAATTTATCATAGTTTACTAATTTATCATGAATTACAATAATTAGTATATTTGCTAATTAAATTAGCTCTTCAAATATCATGACGTTTTAATGATAAATCAATAAATAAATCCAAATTTAAATTTAATTATTAAAATCACATTTCTAAAAGCATTTAATGGTCACATATGCAAAACAAATTCCATAAAATTTGTTAAACTATGCTAGCAACCATGTTTAACTATCTAATGCAAATGGTATCAAAATGCATTATGTTAACCATTTATTATGCATCTAACATGTGTTAGCTAATGTGGTTTATGTATGGTTATATCTAGTTTTTTTGTCATCCCCTAGCAACTCTATCTATGTCACTCTCTTTGATGATGTTCTCCCTCCATCGTTCTCAGAGGGATGAGTTCCCCTACATCAACCTCACAACAAGTAGGTGCTTAGACCATAACATCATGATATACATACGTCATAAAATGTAACTAAATTAACAAATTAACATGTTCGTAACGTAAACATATACACTACAACTTACTCATAGGAATGTAATTATGTAACTTAAGCAATATGCTATTGTCCCATAATAGCATATATCTCAAAGCTTAGTTAAAAATAACTAAATAAAATTTGTCAACTATAAATATCCATGGATAATTAAGTAAGTTTTCCTAGCGAAGAGATCAGGATGTCACAAAAATACCCCTCCATGACTCCCTCCATTTGTACAAAAGGCTCAAATTAGGCTGAATTTTGAAATTTTCTATTTTTTCCTTATCTTTAGTGGCTTTTGTTTTATCCTTCAACGTGGAAAGGTGCCTTGACCAGCCCAAAACCATATCCTCTTAAGCATGGTCATGGATCTTTCATGGTTTTAAATGTGTTTTACATGTTCTTTCAATGCAAGGGAAGCTCATCCATGGATGAAAATGATAGGTTTCAGACAAGGTTCAAAGAGACAAGAAGTTTTCATGAAGTTAAAGTCCAAAAAATTACAAGTTTGGTCTTGAAGGTATAAATCCAAAGGTTGTATAATAATTTCATACATGATATGGGATCCAAATCCTTCCTCCATAACCTATGAGGTGTCTCAAACTCTCATTGATGCCTCAACATGCAAGACATGGCATAAAAGCTTTCAAATGTGAAGAATTTCATGAAATTTGTTTAACCAAGGCCTTCTGAGGCTTACAAAACTTTACGGTAGCTTTCCATGATAGATAAGGGTCACATGGAGTCACTCACATCATGCTGAAGCCTTCATAGGCATTTAAGGAGGACTATGCTTTAAATCTCCAAAACAAGCTAAATCCAACTTCAAATCCCCTTCATAAGCATCTATAGGGTATTTTTTGAGATGTACTAAAAAAATTTAGGAATTGCATGGGACTATATAACCATTGAAGAGGTAAGATATCTCAAAGGATCCATTTCAGGTGTTAAGAAGAAGGAATACTCAAATAGAGCTATGAACCATTGTTAAGGAGCTTGAAATTATTTACAAACAACTCAATAAAGGCATGCTCTAGGTTTTATTCTGATTTCTATTAATGAATGATATTTAATGGATTTATGAAGATATCAAGGGGTCTATTGATCATAATCATAATTCATCAAACTTGGTTGAGTATTTTTGAGTCACGTAAAACCACTCAAAAAAACTTCACATGTAGTCCTAAGACCCTCTTAAAACCCTACATGCTCGTGGATCCATTTTTGGTGTTTAAAGCATGATTAAGTGGATTAGATGAATTTATGATGGGTCTTAAAGCAATTTAATGACTCCTTAGATTCCCTCTAAGTATATTTTTAGTCCATGAGGATAATATCCAGGGTTTTAAGTGTGTTTCTAGCATGAGAAACCACCATAGACCTGTAACTAAAAAAGTGAGGTTTTCAATATATTTTGAGATGTTTCTCATGAATATATGGATTAAATAAAGCCTAAACATATATAATATTACTATACATACCATATAGATTCATGCCTATTATCATGAGAGCCATTTTTAGGTTTTGAGAGGGTTTTAAGCCTAAAGAGAAAGCACACAAGCTTACACACCAAAACTAGAGGTTTTAATACATTTTTAGTTGTTCTCATTAAAGTGAGAGGTCCTAATGCATCCCAATAGACTCCCATTTTAATTGAATACCACTCATAGAAGTTTTATGTCTTTAAAAACATAAATTTCAAGGTTTGATAAGTTTTTCAAACTTGAAATAGGACTTACAATCTTGTAAGTCATGGAAAATGTTAGTTTTCTCAGTTTTTAGAACCCAAACAAGGATTAGAGGAGTTAGAGGGGTTTTTTAAAGTCCTAAATAATCAATAATAAATTATTTAAATCCCATATAACCCAATACAAAAAAATTTAAGCTACATCCCTGTTTACTGCCAGGGAAACCCTAAGTGCATAAAAGGGTCGTATCTTGAATTTCAACCATTGAAAATTCATGAAACTTAACTGTAAAAATACAATTTGTAGTTCTGCATTTTTGCTCTAAGACCTTGTCTAGTAACCCCAAAGCCTCCATATCTTGAAAAATACCTATCTAAAAGCCTTGAAACTTGGATGATATATGTATGGGTATGTATATTTTCATATTAAATTTTTATCATGATGTTTTCATGAGTATATCTCAATATATTTTAAAAATATAGGTATATAGTTAAGTTTCACAAGGTTTTGTGTTTCAAAATCTTCATTCCAATAGATAGACAGAATCTACAAGTTCTCATTGACATTTCATATGATGTATGGGCTTATTAAAAGTAAGATAAATTTCATGGGTCATCATCACCTAAGTTATATTATATTAATAAATCATATAAAAGTAGAATTACAAGAGGATGAATGGAGTTATAGGCCATGAAGAAATTTTCTTATTGAGCATGATTGAAGATCAATATCCCAAAGCTTATTAAGGAACTTATGGACCAAGTCTAATATTTGAAGGATTAAATAAGACCCTTATAATGTATTAAAATGTTGATGAAAGAGGATTAAATAGGATTTCAAGAAAATTTGCAAGATACAGGCCATTTGTAAGCTTAGAAAGCTAGGGAGCAAGGTTACAAACTAAAGCAATGTTTTCATGATTATTGTAGACATAGTGATGGTAAAAATTTACATGTTATGAGCATGATCAAAAAGATTCTTGATAGGTATACAAGTTCAGTTTCACCCTCAAACACTTGTCCACAAGCCTTCATGTTGGCTAAGACTACAAAGCAGATTAAGAAGGAAGCCATTGAGACTTGTAAATAGTTGTTATGATGATGATTCAAGATATCAAAAAAGGTCATGATTATGACCAAGCTATAGCATGGATTTCTTAAATTATTGAAAACACATGATGCTACATTGAAAAAGATTGTAGGCATTGTGAAACATGAGAATCATGACTCTAATGAGTTGTTACAAGTTTTCCAAGAGAATGAAAGTACAAAATGGGATGGTCAAGCATGAGAATACAAACTTATCAGATCTTTCAAGAAGTCCTCTTAAATAACTAAGACACACCTCAACTATTCTACCTTTCTTAAGGATCCCTATGTGAGTTACAAGGTGATTTTTAGTTTGGACATGCTTATGAGGCTTGTCAAGCATGACCATGATGGAGGTTGAGGGCCATTAAGGCTATAATAGAGACTTAAGGCATTAGAAAGTTGATCTCACAATCATTTAATAGCCCCATGAGGTGTTCATCAAGGCAAGTTAACCCCCAAGGCTAAAGTGGCATAGAAAGCTTTCTCTAAGTCAACCATGCAGTAGTTTTTATATTCAAGTATGGAGCAAGAGGTGAGTGGGATAAATCAATGTAGGAGTTTTCAAAGTAAATCAACCGTCTAAGAGCACATGTATCATCCACCAGGACACTAAAAGGACAAAAATAGCAAATAAGTAAGCCTCTCCTTCACTCCTACACCATACTACATGAGAATATCATCAATATGGTAAGCTAAAGCATTGAATAAGTCCTCGTTGCCCCATTTTATAGTTGTTCTCTCTTGAATGGGTTGATTTATGTTATAACATTTGTATTTATGCAATTAATAATGTTTTGTCCTCTCTCTCTCTTATCTCTATTTTATATATATTTGGCTAAAAATGCCTCATTTTAGATCCCTCTATTGGTTGTAACAAAACTTTGCCTCTGTAGAGACTTGTACTAGTGGATTTTAAGCCTTTATATTAATAAAATATTGATTTTACCTTCTCTATACTTGTATTCATATGTTATGCTAGTGTTTTTTAGATATATACTTGTATAAGAAAGCATTTTCTCTTGTATATGTCCATTTCCTTTCACCTTGATGCAAGAAGGTTCATCTTTTAGGTCATATATTGTGTTGAATTTGGTTATGCAGGTGATTAGTTGAATTTGGTTGATCATGTCTCAAATAGGACCTTTTAGCTAACCCCTTCTATTTCTCACATAATTTATTACCTTCATGTGAAATACTAATGCATGGAAAGCCTAATTTGGAGAGCATGTAAGACAAATTTTGTCTCTTTTTTAGTCCTATTATATTATCATAAGCAAATGAAGGATACCACACATTTTGGTGCATCACCTCATGTTTTTTTCACACCTTCTCCTTATCCCTTTTCCTTATTACAAGTAGAGTAGATAAGATAGAGTTAGATTAGTCTTAGTTTATGTGATTTACTAGGGGAACTAGCCCTCTTTGGATATTCACTCATCACACAAGGTCACCCATAACCTAAGGAGTGTTTCTATTATGTCATTTGAAGGGAGAAGCCTTGAAACCACTTCTCTAAAGTGGGCAACTTCAATGTCACAATAGCTAGGTGAAGAATGAATGAGGGTTAATATTATATTTATATTAACCCCTTTTGAGTAATAACTTACATTAAAGCACTTAATCAACTATTAGGATATATTTCATTTGCAAATTGGATGACTTTAGGGAACTAGATACTTGTGTTGGGACAAGATAATAACATCAACGTTATTGTCTATCTTGAATGTTAGTATCCAGGGAGAAAGAGAGTAGGTACATGTTTAAAACTTGTAGAGATGTAAGATAAGTACATTTTAAGAATTATAAGTAAGATATAAAACTTGGGTCATAAACATAATACTGGTTAGACTAAGAGATATAGGCCAAGGGGTAAAAAGATAGAGTAGATGCGAGACTTATAGAAGTGAGAAAGGTAAAGAACTAAGATGAACAAATAGGGTATCTATTTATCAAGTGTACAATACTGAAGTGTTATATAATCATAAAACATCATCTACATTTACCCCCCTTTAATCTAATAATGAAATTATTGGTTTAAAGGAAAGGAATATGCACCTAGGTGTGTATGCACACCTCATCTGTGTGTGTGCACAACTTGATTACTTTGTTGGTGACTAACCTATAACTAAGAGCATGTTATATTATAAAATTAGAGTAGATAATCTAGGTTAAAAGTACTTGAATTATATTAAAATTTAAATTTTAAGGTTTAAGAGTATAATTTTGTGTCGATTTAATTTCCTTGCCTATTATAAAGTTATTTTTAGAAAGATGTATCATTATAAGGCTCTAAATTAGGATAAATATAGATAATATTTAAAGTGCACATATCTAAGGATATAGAGAGAAAGAGAGATATTGGAAGGCACATGCCCCCAACTTTGGAGGAAAAGTGTGTTTCCCTTGGCTGTTGAAATTAGCTTAATTGTGTAACCCAATGATACTTATAACTTGGTGAGGCTAGATGATCAAGTATAACTTGAAAACTTGGAGATATTGAGTGATTTGATCACCTCTACCATACTAAAAGGTAAACCAACTACTGCAATAGATTGGCTCAATAAAAGTTTGTAAAAGTCCACAGGGTATTAGTACAAAAAAATCTATGATATGGTAATAGTCCATTAAATAATTTAGAATCTAAAATTGATTTTTATTTTACATCATTATGCACATGTTTCATAGCATATTCACCTTAGATATGTATCATGATAAAACTATGTATAACAATAATACCAATGTATAGAATTCTACCATAACTATGAATCTGAATCTTATAACTATGTGCTCTAGCCAATTCAAATAACTATGTAAGTGTGGAGGACATACTTCTAAAGCATTCCCCCACTATATATTGATAAATCTAAAAATTAATATAAGTACTAATATAGAGGACATGTTTCCAAAACATGTCCCCACTTTAAATTGGATATGCTAAATATTAAATAGATGTTGATAACATACTTCCAAAGCATCCCCCCACTAAATTTGAGAACTATGAATGTGTGTAATGCATGCCCATATGGCATGCCCCCACTGAATCCAAAAATTGATATAAGTACCACATATTTAATGAGTATGGATAACATGCTTCTAAAACATGCCCCCACTTAATATAAAAATTATGCCAAGTGTGAAGAACATGTCTCTATGACATGCCCCTATTAATATTTCCCCCTTGAGGTAAGGGAAAGATAGGAATTGGTAGTTGCCTCACCTCAAAATGATAAGACAAATGTAGAATCTGTTAATGTAACCATATATCATATAGAAGGAGCATGTCTAGGTATATATATTATTAAAGTACATAGAACCAGTATGATCACTTGAAGGCCTAAGATGCATGATAAAGATCATGGAAACATCTAGATGGTAACAGTACAAGGTCAACAAGAAAATAAGCACACACAAGATCACTTAAAATAAAGTTAAAAGGCAATGGTCCAAAGAGATCACAAACAAGGGGCATGTTCAAATGCCACATAATAAAGGGATGTGACTTAGTTAAATGTCCATAAAGGCAAGAATGACAGATAAAAATTTTCATACACTAAATAATGACATATGTAAATGATAATGAAATCATACATAGGCATGGAGATACAAGCAAAAGATATTCAAATTCTTGAAAAATGAATACAAGACCTTCAAGGAAGTGCATAAAATAAATCATAAGCAACCAACATAAACATGTCATAGTATCCCATAGATCCAATGTGTTAATAAATATATGCCAAGTGTATAACATATGAAGTACCATATATAAGATATAATCATGGATAATAGGCATGTGTAAGTACATATGTGAGCTCAAACATGATAATGTAGAGTGATTATTGAATCATATAACCTATGTGTATCAAGATCAAATAAGTAGATTACACCAATGTCCATATGACATGAATAGAGGGAAAGTTCGGCATCCAAAATAGGAATGTATCATATATATGTGTATGCCTATATCACACTCAAGTAGTAGTGTGACACATATGTGTATATATGAGTAATTAAGTATGGCATCCATTAATATGGAAGTAACACATGGATGCCAAGGAGCCAATAAAACATGTAGGTGTCAAAAAGTGTTTTTGGAGTTTTGCATGATTTTTATTTTTTTTGGTATTTTTGGAATATTTGAAGAGAAAATATCATTATTTGATCCATCCAATGGATGGTCATATATATCTCCTCCATTTTGAACCTTAAAACCTTAATTTGGATCTTTTACATTAGTTGCATCAAGATTGTATAGGTTGAAAAGGTGCATAGTGTATACACATAATATTTTCAAACTTTTATCAATTGTTGATGCTCTTTATCTTGTAAGAACTCATTGTATCTCAATCTCTCTAAGTGAATGCCTTAAGAGGTGAATATTGAAAGGGGTTGGTAGACCATTGGTTCTTCACATGATTGTTGTCCCTTTTTCCACTTTTTATTTACACACTTATCTTTTGAAAACCATTTGCTTGAGCTTGTTCTTCTCTCTTGCACACTCCTCTAGTCTTTTACCACCTTTAGTACCCCTTTTCCTAACCTAAACCCCATTTTTATAGTTTACTTGACTAGGTCAACTAGGTTGACCTTGTATTATTATTATCAAAACTCATTTAGGGTCTAGGTCAGCTCTTGGCTGACCTAGTGAGTTTTTGTCAATAAAGATACTAGGTCAACTGGGTCAACCCTATCAGCCAAAACTTTTTGAAGGATTTAGGGTCAAATATGCCTATATATACATAATTATTTTTCCATTATTTAGGGAAGAGAATAATAATTAAGATCTATTGTGCATCTACTTATCCACCATTATACTTGAGGAGCAACCTTAGGGTTTCATATTTTTTTTAGAGATATGGATCTTGTCTTATGGAAAAGTATTTTAGATGAATTTATAGGTTGTGTAGCTTAGAGTTTATTTATCCTTATCATCCTTACATACCACAACGACCATTTGTAAATCCCCTTGTCCAAGGGAGAGATTAAGGCTCAATGGGTTCATCTTCAAAGGTAATTATTCCTAACTTTTTTCCTCCTTTGTAAGAGTAGATAATTATGCATTTGTACTTCTCTTTCATGTATTAGGATTCCATATACAATGACGTGAGTATATGTCTCTTATGCAAGTTTAATTTTTTTGTTTATTACCCCCACTTTGGGCCACAAGCTTTGGTGAGTAATTGATTATATTTCTTTACTTTACTTGTTATTAGTATAGTGAATATGAAAACATAGGACTTAGTTAGGGTTATTTCATAATTTTACTTGATTGGAGGCTTTAAAACCCTCCCTAGTGTCTTATTATTGTAAGAGATACCCTAATTGGGTCTAACAGATCTTTAATTGGTCATATTCTTGATTATCTAATGTATCCGCAATTAGAAGTTTAAGTAGGATCTATCTTCTCCAATCTAGGATTGATTTCTGGATCTGATGCATTTTTTATTGCATACACATAACATGTTCCTTATGATGTTTTGAATGTCTAGTAGAAGATGTAATGTTATCATTTGAAATATGTATTAATGTTCCTTCATGAGGAAAGGAATACCTTGATCATTTAGATCAATTTTTTCTTCTATTTGGTATATCCAAAGAGTTCCTAGTATAAATGCATATGGAGATGTAGTAGGCATAACCCAAACCCATGTTTGAATCACTTTAGGACCACAAGTAATTGGAAATGTTATATTGTCTAAAGATTATTTCCAACATCCTTTATTTTATAATTTTGTTGGATTGAAGCCCATTTTTTGTAAGCATCTTACATTGCAAGTAGGTTTTTCTTGTGCAGGATCAATATGGTTATGCCAAAAATAAGCACCACCTATGTATAAGGTAATTTTTAAATCTTGTTGGTGTGGATGTTTTTTGTGTTTTTAATTTTGAGGTTATTATATAAGATGTGAAACTTGAATTGACCCCATGTTGAGAAATATTTTTGAACTAGTCATATAGAGATTAGGGATGGCACATTTTTGTTCATAATTCTCCTTAGGTAAGTTATCTCCCTCCTTTGTGTGAGGGATAAATATTTTGTATTTGGACGGAGATATGTGAATATTTTTAGAGTGAGTAATTATGAAGGAAGACATATATGTACATAATTATATAAATGGGTAAATGATTCATATTATTTATTCAATGTCCTTTCCTTTAATGGGGAAAGGAAGCATGTACTAAAGATAAATTGCAATTCCAAATCTGAGGGTCTAAATCCTAGCTCATATGATGTACTTTTGAATCAAATAGTATAATCTTGAAAGGACTCATCATCACATTGTTTGAAATGTGGAAATTTTCTAATGTACCTTTTGGCACCTTATGGATATTGAAATCCATGAAAAAAACATATTCTAATTGTAATATAATATGTAAAAGAACCCTTTGGTAAACTATAGAACCACTTTTTAGCCTCATTTAAAATACTCATATGGAAAGCTTTTAGTAATAGTTTTTCATCATGTGCCCATTTACCAAAACAATGTACATAGATAATCATGTGATCTAATGGGTCCTTATGTTTCAAAAAGAGAGGTAAATTTGGTAATTAAAATTCTTGGGGAAAGGATACTAAAGTATACATTATGCAAGAGGTTGATTATTGAATGGGGTAACATGTGCATTATCATTATGGAAAGTCATTTGAATTTGAAGTATAGAAAATTTCTTTTTAAGGTATTCCATACTGGTCATCATAGACATTAGATACTCCATCGGGATAGAGGTGTTTATTATAGGTGTTAGCATTGGTTGCAACCCACCCCCTCTTTTGAATCAAGGCATATGAGCATCATCATCCTTATGTATAACAAGTGCAAGTTCATAATCACTAAATTTATAACATTTTGGTAATTGTATGGGATCTTTAAACTTTGGTGCATTTGGTATATCATTTGAATATCTTGTACCATTTGAATAATTTATTTCATTTTCCTTTTTTAAGGGTATAACAATTTTAGCTTTGGAAATTTTTGGTAAGGATACCTTTTTTGATATATAATTTATTTTAAATGAAGGTAGGAAAAAACCATCACCCTTGAATAAAAGGATATTGTTTGGAAATGTATGAATGTTAGTGGGTTTAATCAATTTACTTGAAGACATGTCCCCCTTATTAGTTATTTGCACATCAACCATAATCTCTTTATGTAGTTGTCATAATTTTTTATCATCAAATAAAGGAACCTCTTGGTCATATGTACCCAATTTTTTTGTAAAATGTATATGCTTAGTTGGCTTGAATGGTTGGTGAGTCAAGGATGTGTTTGAAAACACCAACCCTTGCCTATGTTTATAACTATGTTTAAGATATATATGGTAGGTTACACCTTGCTTATGTTTTTCCAATCCTTGGCCTTGGTATCCATACTTTTACAAGTATCAAATGTAAAATTAATATGATGGTGGTATAAGAAGTGTGGATAAAGGTTTTTCATCTTCCTTAAGATGAATGAACTTATCTCTTAAAGTGGTGGGAGCATGGACCTGATTAGAGGGATAATAGTTATCACCATTTAAGGCTTTTATACTCCATGCTTTAACACTTGGAAGAATGCAATATTAATCAATTTTAATTCCTTCCTTGAGGGATAATTAGATAGTGTCATAATCATAGTCATCAAAGCAATCAATATCATTCATGATAAAAGATATGAAGTAAATAAATATTAAGACAATGTAGGTAATAAGCATCCCAAAGGGTATGCTTAGGGTTTTGACATTCAAATATCACCTTCACAAAATATTTAACCCTAAAATGGATATAGATTGGGGTTATATAGATTATTAAAGGAGTTCATAGAAGTGAAATGGCACAAGGGTGATAGTCAGATATATAGCAAGCTAATTAGATGCTAAACTTAGATATAAATATATAGTAAATTTATTATGTTGAGATAGTCTAAATATGAAAAGTAAAATTATTCTAGCTATAGAAATGATAAAGAAGTGATGTGTTTAGCTTTTTCTGATGCTAATGCAATTTTAGATCTAGAATAGGAAGAAAGTAAACTAGAAAGATATTTTGGAACAATCATCAGATTTTAGGTTTGACACCTCTAGCTCTCTGGATAGTAATATCAACCTAGGATAGTTAAATCAATGTTACTATCTAGGTTTGACACTAATGTCATATATGAAATATTTTTAAAATAAGATGCAACCACCTGGATGCTTATGGGTTTTATTTTTCCTTCGATTTGGTGCATTTATATTTGGGTCATGGACAGTCATTCCTTGTGAAATGGCAAAACCATAGCTTTATGTCTTTAATATGACCTTGGAGAAAATGGGTTAGTGGGAAAATGGTATTGAAATGACCCTAATGACCCCATTATCAAAGGACACTACTTACATATCTAATAATCCAAAAGAGACCCTCAAACTCATATAGTTCTCCCGTATGTGTTGGCTTGTGTGTGAATCATACAATATGTGCAAAAGTAAGTACAATAATGACCTAGATTGTAACTTCACAAATTGGGATCTTAGGTTGCTCCTTTAGTAATTCAAACCTAAATATGTAATACACCTATAATTGGTATGGAAATAGGGAATATTTTTTTGGTTGAATGCTTAATAGAGTGCTTTTGAGAAGTGCCTTAGTCTTTTTGGTCTTTTTCTAGGTTTAGCTAGGTGAGGAATGAATGAGTGTTGATCTTGTATTTATATCAATCCCTTTGTAGTAATAATTCACATTAAATTTCTTAGGCCAACCATTAATATATGTCTCACTTGTAAATTGGATGACTTTAGGGCACTGGACACTTGCATCAGGATAGGATAGTAACATCAATAGTACTGTCTATCCTAGATGTTAGTGTCTAGGGAACAAGAGAGAAGGTACATGTTTAAAACTTGTAGACATAGAAGATAAGTACATTTTAAGCATTATATGAAAGATAGAAGATATGGGTCATCAACATAATATTGGTTAGACTACGATATATAGGCCAACGGGTATAAAGATAGAGAAAATGTGAGACTTATAAAAGCATGAAAGGTAAATAACTGAGAGGAACAACCATAATCTGAGTTTGCCAAGTTTACAATATTGAGGTGTTATGTAATCATAAAAAATCATCTGCAAAGGTAATTTGATCCTAAAAATTCACTCATCTCAAAATAAAAGTTAACTTGAAACCTGCTTAATAAGATGTAATCGTTAAAAAATGTAGCTTATGGAAAAAGTCATGGTAGTAAAATGTGAATTTTGCATATAACTCATGAGGTAAGACATATATAATGTATCAATGAAGCTCATATAATTAAAATTTTAAATTAATATGTTATGTTAGTAGTGCATGATATGGATCATGGAACTTATCAAACTTCAAGAAACTTAACAAGCACACACAAAACAAACATAATGATAAAAAAGTTGTCAAATAGAAATGCCAAGGGTCACATACATGGGACATGTGCAAATGTCACAAAGTAGAAAAATTACACACATTATGGTCATGAATAATATAAAAAATGAGGTACATGTTCAAATGTCACACACATATAACACCAAGGTCCAAAATCAAGGACATGTTCTAATGTCACACATGACACAAGATATTTTAGAGATTCACCAATCAATTTTTTTCACATGAAGGCCAAGGGCCAACACAATAGAAAAAAAATATGTAATATACTATGTACAAGTAAAAAACATCAATGCAACATATAATTAGAAAATTAGTCCAAACAATGCATATGTAATGTGATCATATCCTAGTAAATAACATATTCATGTACACTATGTAAGATAGATATGTTAGCAAGGCATTTGTGAAAAATAAAGCTCAATAGCATATGGGTCATAAGATAAATATCACTTACATACTATCACCTACAAATAAGATCCCCCCAACTTGGTAAGTCTAGTGGGTAGAATAAAGTCCAACATCTTAATCCTTATAAAGTTGGTATATCCTACACAATGCTCATGAATACCAATTAAATGCATGTGTCATATATAAATAATATGTTATATAATAATAATGAAATTAATAACATATTTCAAAGGTGTAAACTAGATTTTTAATCATGCTTAGGTCCTGATTTTGAATTTTTTAGAATATTTTCAATTTTTTTGCATTTTTAAAATATATTATTTTTTCATATTTTGAAATATTGAACTTAACAACATTAAAAACTAAAATGAATCAATGTGTCAAAAATAGATGAAGAGGGGAGAACTAAATAATTCACAAGTGTCAATATGAAACATGCACTAAAAAAGGTTTGAATGGCCAAATATAAGCAAGTTGCCACTTATGGAATGTGATTTGGAACTTTTATAAAATTGTGAGAAATTGAAAATGTATGTAGAGGATTGATTTTACATCCTTATTTCATCAAATGTACATTTGTCAAAAAATGTCACATGTATAAGCAATATAGCTTGAAAAGAGAATATTTTACATGAAAAATAGTGAATTACATACTGATATTGAGTGAGTAGGAAATAAAATTAGAAGTATCAAGGCTCTACATACTAAAATTATGGATTCTGGGAAGAAAATGGTAAAGGACAAGATCGACCTATTTGAACAATAATGATAAATAATTTTTTCTTGTTATGGGAGATTAGGTCTTGTAGGAAAGGTGATAAATTTTTAATGCAAACTATGCAAGTAAAGAGATAAGTGGCATATTTTAGAAAAATTGATCAATGTTTGAAATTTTTCAAATATGGAAAATGAACTAAAAGGACTAAGAGATAAAAAATTCAATAAAATACAAGGGCATAGAAGAATTGATCAATCAAACACACATTTAAATAAAATATAAGAATAAGGTGCAATAGTCTATAAGCTATGTAGAATCAGGTTTTTATTTTTTTAATTATTTGAATGTTTCTAATTTTTTTAGAAATGCAACCAACTACCCAATGGTATCACCCATGTGAGGAGCATAATAATATGTGAGAAGTGATAGATGAATGATTGGCCTTGAATAAAAAATGTTAGATGTGTGTATATCAAAATCAAAAAATGTATCATGTGTGTTATATCCCTCATGTATATTTCCATATTCATCTATAATATTAGTTATGTCATTACAATCATCTTTTACATAATCATAATCATCCTCTTGATCCTAAAATTATGGTAGTCACTCTTGTACTCTTTTGTATCTATATATGTAAAACCAATTGTCCTTTATTATGGTAACGAACCTTCTGATTTATTTTTATTTGCCATATGTGTTGTCATGTTCCTTTACTATAATTTTACTAGTTGACTTTGCTTGAGACATATTTTCATTTGTGTGTTATTGTTCTTAATATGTTCCCTCTTTTGAAATGGAAATGACCTTGTCTTCGTGATCAAATGTAATGCATCCTTTATTTTTCTCAATCAATTATCCTATTTATTTTAACCATCATCCCCCAAGTACAACATTATATTTTGTTATGAGAAATAAAACTAAAATTAAGATGATTTTTTTTTAAGAAAATAATACTATTAACTCAATTGATCCTAGACATGCTGTTGATGTGGTAGTTTTATCTATGCATTGAAGTTTATATCCAAGAGATATAATAAATGATGTAGAACAAAAAATTGTTTCCTAAGAGTCCATAACCATGACATTGATAAATTTATTGATATCTATGTGAATAGTAATAGTGAAAATCTGTTGATATGAAGAAGTGCTTGAAATCACCTATTTTGAAACCATATTTGTAACATTAGCTTTTGTAGGTATCTCTTGTTTTTTAACCTCTTTTGTTAGGAATTTGTTCTTAAGGATGCTTTCTTGTTTGACTTGAACTTGTTTTTTCAACTTCTCTTGTTTAATCTCTTGTAACCTTGTTTGTTCTAATTTATCTTTTTGCAATTGTTCTTTCTCAATTTATTCGTTTAGTAATTTATCTTTTTTCAATTATTCTCTTTGTAACTTTTAATTTTCAACTTATTCCTTTTATAATCTTGGTTTTTCATCTTGATCTTTTATGTTTGAATCCTTAGGAACCACATTTATATCATTATAATTTGTAGGGGCATTTTGATTTTGACCTTATTTTAACATGTTTTCTTCATCTTGAATTTATTTTTTCATTTTTGCTAAATTCTCTTGTAATAACTTTGTCTTTTTATATATTTTTTTTAATTTTTATTTGTCTTATTGTTCCTTTTGTAATCTTGTTTGCCCTAATTTTTTCATTTATAATTGTTCTTATTCTAAGTTGTCATTTTGTATCCATATTCTCTCTTTTTGTTCTTATTTTATTTTAGAAGATACAATCATAAGGTAAGTGGGTTTCTTGATCTATGTATCTATTCTAACATCACCACTATCAATTATCTTTTGTATTTTGTTCTTCAAAACTAACCTACTATTTGTATGATGCCCATGCATTTTAGAATATGCATAATAGTGTTTTAATCTTATTAGAGGAGGCATAAAAATTAATTTGATAAACTTGTTTTGAAGAATTTCTCTTAGAATCTCACTTGAACTCTTGTTAACCTTTTGCATATTTTTTAAATCACTAGTTGTTGATGTATTATGTTTTGGCCTCCCATATAGCATAAAATATTTAGATAAAGATTTATATGTATGATTAACACTAGCATACAATGGATTATTTATATATGTGCTATAATTTTCCCATGATATGATCTTTGAATTGAAATACTAAATTTGAATTTGCAACTCTTCTATTAAATTTCTCATAGTGATGATTTGATCTTTAAGGTTTTCACAAGCATAAACCCTAGGTACTTTTGATTGAATATGCATACAAACATCATCAAGATGAGATGTGGGTGGTAGATGGGGTTAAGGAATGATATGTTGGTTACCTTAATTTGGCACTATTGGAGGAGTCACATTACCTATTGGGATAGTGACAACATAAATTTGGTTTAAGGGAAAGTAGATATCACCATCTTCAAGAGGGTCAGTAGAAGTTGGTATAGATATAAAAGGCTAGAACCCTGAGGAATACTTGGGGTTTGATAATGTTTGAGTGATAATCGAGTTCACCAAAATATTTTATCTTGAATTACATTAGTGTGGTGACTAATCTTAATTCAGATAAATAGAATGGAATAATATAGGTTGATGTAAATGCAATTTTGAACAGTAAAATGAAAGTGATTGACTAAAATAAGTAAAATAAAATAATGATAAACAAGACTAAATTATAAAAATGAAAGAGATACTTATCTTTTTTATCCATCTAACTGATTGTGTTAACTAATGAAATCCAAAAATAGAAAAATAAGAGAAAACCTAGAATCTTCCCAAAAGCTGAAGCTAAGACCAAACATGGACAAAAACATTGAATAGGGATAGAAACACTGCTCATTATTATCCTTATCTATTAATTTTATCCTTTTGTAAAAATATATAATTTAGGGCATAATCACATGAAATAATTAGAAATGGTTCTATATGTGATAACTTTATCTTCATAAATGTGTGGGAGGCATATGAATAACTTCTTGAAGTTAAAAACCCTAGCAGGGCATGCAATGATTGAATGACCTGTAATCATAAAAAAGAGGAGTGTAGTTAGGTTGAGCTAACCCAAATCACCCCATGTTGACTAAGCATTTCCTACATATATAATACTCCAAGGAGGGAAATCAAGCCCAATGTGTTTCTCTCACCTAAATACTTTATGCAAGTTTGTTCCTTTGAATATATGAATGCATTTAAAATCAGATTAAATACTTGATCATGCTTGAATAGGGCTATATGAAAATGGATTGAGACTTGGATAAGGACTACTTGAGGTGCTCATAACTTGAATTGGGAATAATAGGGAACTTTTTCTCAATGTGCACTTGTGTAAATAAGCCTCTAAATTAAAATTTCCAAGTTTTATAATACGTGACTTGAGTGTGCCTTTATAGCAATTCAAAAGGGATGACTGCACGCTAAGAACCCTAAAAAAATGGAAGATGACCTAAGGGAGGGTTCAATTTATAAAGTTTATCCTTTGAGGACCTTGGACATGAACTCTAGGTAAGAATGGGTACATTCACCATTATTCTTCATGTTCATCATTCTTGTCCTAAAGGGCAGTGAGCTAAACTTTGGCTTTAGGTTTGTCCAAACAAATACTTAAGGGAATTTTTAGTAATCATCACATTTTTTTAAGTGAAAAATTATGGTTTGAATAAAAAAAGGTCTTATCTTATGCTTAGGATAGGGTGAAGTGGTAAAATAAGTAGTTTTTCTATGCATAAGATAATTAAAGGTAAAAATGGGTAAAATAGGCATGATCAAGTATACCTGACCAGATTTAGGTTATTACATTTTCAATCTCAATTTTAGAATTTTATATTCTATTCATGGACATTAAATACTACATGTGTTATTTCAAGTTTTGTTATCGAGTATCCTACATAAACAAAAATTTCATGTCAAAGATAAAGTGTGTCAAACACATATAAGTATGCATCTCTCCTTACTCTAGTTATTTAATTTCTATAATAATGGGTTGGGAGGGAGAGGGGGTATGTAGACACCCAAATTTGGTAAAATCATGTCTTTAATACCCATTTATGTAACTTTTCACATATGGACTATTGAAGATGAATTGAGTATCTATTGGTGCATTTTTTTTAGTCTTCCCTTCTTTACTGTTGGCCAAATTTGATCGACATGCCAAAATTATGCCCAGATGGATCAGGTTACTAATGGATGAGTAGATGAATAGATGTTCTAGATGGAATGAGTGGTCTGAGGATCTCACAATGCTCACAAAACTTTTAAAACACTTTAAGCTTATTTAAAGTATAATTTGTCAATTTATAAGGATAGGGATAGCAGAGACCCTATGGGGTGTCAAGAGTGATTAGAATGAGTATGTAAATACATAGTATTCACCTAGTTATTCATTTTGTTCATTCAGACATTTGGGTCTAGTGGCAAAAATTTTGGGTAGGTAGTTTGTTGATGTCATCATTGCCATGTGTAGATGAGTCAAGGAGAATTGGTCATATGGATGTGATCACATTAATCCCAAGTTATTAAGCACCAAATTTTAGGACATGCATCTAAATAAATTAAAAGTTATTAGGGCTTAAAATTTGGCCTCTCAAACATTTCTTGCTAGGTTTCCATACTTAGCCAATTTACAAAGGAGTTAACCAGAGCCAAGTGGGTAGTTTGATGATGTTATATCTTGCATGTGTGGCAATTTCAGGAATAGATGATCATATGGGTCTATTCATCTTTGTACCAAGATGATATGTACTAAGTTGCAAGTCATGTGATGAATCAAGACAAAAGTTATACATTAACAAAGTTGGCCCCTCAGACCTTTCTCTCTAAATTTCTATATTTAGCCATTTTAAACTAGACCATCATCAAAGTGTCATGCAAAATTACATACGTGAGCTCCCTTGAACATTTTATAAATGTACTTATAAATCTCCTAGAACTAGCAGATCAAGTGGGCACACTATTTTTGGTCTTAATAACATCTCCAATAAATTTGACCCCTCCATGATTTTTGTGCTTTAAGATATAAATCCTCAAATTTGGTCAAATAATGTGATATGTTCACATAGATGTCAACCTTAAGCCACTATAAAAATCCATATGAGCCTAAATTTGATGGTTTACAGGATGTCAAATATGTCTATGAGGATGTCAAATGATAGTAATGTAGATGTCAATTTTTAGATAGAGCAAAGGAAATCCATTAGAGCTTAAGTTTGATGGTCTAGGAGGCATCAATGATGGTCACATAAAAGTCATTTAATGGGAGTGAGGACATTAATTTTAAGCTCATGAAGTAGTCATTAGATTTAAAATAATGGGTCTTAGTTGATCTAATAGTCCTTTCTCAATCATACATCTTGATCCAACAGTGTGAGATGGGTTAAATAGTCAAGGGGCTTGAGAGGTTGAAACATGGCATGAGCACCTGAGGATACAGACTGATAACAAAAATTAAGAATCAATGTGCATTTGACACATGGCATAAACTAGAATAGAGTTGACAAGTCAAGGGGCAAGATCAATGGCTAGTGCTCAATCGTATAGATAAGGATCAATGAACTGAGTTAGTTCAACAAGTCAAGGATCTGATAGCTAGGATCTATAGATTCAATGGGAATAAAGATAAGATAGAATAATTTGATTAGTCTGAGTCAATTTTCAATTCCAAAAGTCAAACTCAGGAGCCTTTTTTAACCAAAATAAGAACATAGAGTCGAGTTTGAGCATAACCCAAGTTGAATTAGAGCCAACATCTCAAAGGATGTCATGGAGGAATACATGTGGACTATAATAGATCCACTGCCAAAGCCAATGGTGTGATTTTGACCCTTTTTTCCACTCTCTCATGCCATGATAAACTAGTAAAAGGTAATTAATACTAGAATAAGAGCATAACAGAATAATCTAGCTATTGTAATTGTATCGATGTTGGCACTCAACTTGAAAATGACTTGATCCTACCTTTATAACCAAAAAAAGCATCAATGTAGAGAGAGGTGGGAGGAGAAATGACTAATTATTACAATGATTTATCAAGGTGGCCATGATCAATTGAGCACTTTTAAAGAACCTAAACATAAAGTGGTTGTAATTGCTATGGAGAGGGTATTCAAGCTCAATAATGATCCCTTCAGTGCTAAAAATCTTACTCTCTCCTATCTTTCATTCTCTATTAATATAGCCTTTGAGTTATTGATTATCATCCCTCAAGCTAGTATGACTAGATTGTATCAATATTTGTACTTGTAGACCCCTTGGATGAATGAATAGAACATTTGTAGTTACTTTAAAGATCTATACTTAGTGTTTCTTACTAGTTTAAATGTACTTAAGTGGATGAATCTTCCCTTCTATAAGTCCAAGTCTTACCTAAGTGCTAATAATTTTCCTTGTAGGTCATCTAATGTGTCTTGGTGATTGGTGGATTAAGCTTGAAGTGGTTATTTGATAATAAGTGCCCTCTAACTAGGCCTCATTCTCATTTCCCTCTTACTACAATTAGTCAATCTGACCTCTAGATGAAACACTACTGCTTAGAAACCATTGGAGATAGTGCATTAGTCTTATACTTCATCCATTAGTGTCATTTGAATCCAAAAGAGTGGATGGTTGAATTCATGGTGCATCACCACACTTAGAGTAGGTTTCCATTTAAGCAACTCCTTCTCACTTCTCATCCTAAATCCATTTATATCTTAGGTGAGCACTATAATGAGCAATTTGAGGAGCTAGCCTCATTAAAAACCCTAGAGGTTCAACCCCATCATAGGTGACCTACAACCTGGGGTTATCCCCATGATGAACTAGGTTTGAGAGTAGGACTTGAATATTTCTGCTTTTAGCTAGGGTACAACCTGAGTTTATAATAGTTTTGGCATGCCTAGTGGGACCAATTGCATCTATTAAAGTAAGTTTGTAGCACATTCATCTTCAAAATTAGTTTCAAGTGCTCCTTAGTCTATATCTCAAGGTAAGAAGCATATCCTTGTTCATGATTTTAGTTATCCTCATGATTTATAGGCTATGGCATCCTATATAGAAAAGTTGTATCTCTCATCTCCTCGTCAGTGGTTTCAAAATGACCCATATACCTCTTGTTATGATCCTCACCAATAATATGAAGACTTATATCAGTCATACATGTAGGAGTATTGCCCTGACCCTCCCTATGAGTAGCTAGTATGATCCTATGATGAAACCCCTTATTACCAAGATCATCAAGCCCTATATGAGCCTCATCTACCCCTATGTATCTTGGTTACCCCCTAGTCAGTCATGGTAGCTACATGATCTGTAAACTAAAAATACAAGTGTAGTACATCTAAAAAACACTTTTTCATGTTTAAGAGATACTTCAATTTCTCACTTTTTTTGTTTAATTTTGTATAAAGAAATTAATACCAAAATTTAAATGAAGATCATAATTAGATAATAATTAGATAAAATTAAAATAATTCACTAGCAAATTGATAACAGAGTTCAGTTTCAATAGCCTATGTCTCTGAGTCTGTTCAAAGTGAGGACCATTCTCATTAATTTTATGCAAAAAATGGCTTCCAAAATCAATAAAAGTCTTCAATTCACCTTCTCTAATCTCTATTTTCCTATAAATATGTCTCTCAGACATGAAAATAATGGCTCAAGGCCATACAAAGTAATAACAATACTCTAACCTTCTTAAATCTCTTTACACAGTCGGTTCCCTGTGTCTATTCAAGAAAAATTTCATCCCTTTTATAACACTTCAACCTCCATAGCTGAAGTGGTCAAAGCCTTATACTTTTGCACCAAAGGTGTAGGGTTCAAAACTACTAGCCTCCTTTCTAGGTGCTTGGGAATCGTCGGCCTTCTTTCTAGGGCACATTTTGACTTTGTTTTGTCCCACATTTGCTAGGAATAACAATTTTCAATGCTTAAAATAGACAAGTTGATCCCCTTTTCAAATGCCTAAGACTTAGGTGCTAACTTAGGCCACTACTTAGACTTGGTCAATGCATGATTGGTGGGGTGATGTGGTGGGTGACATGGCAGCTTATGCAAGTTGGCCTTTGGCACCTTGTTTCAAAGTGATAAACATTTGAAAATTTCTCAAATAACATGTGAATAAAAACACCAAACCAAAAAATTTTTTTGCACCTAATTATTTTACCACGTGTCAAATGGCTAGTGGTCCACTTGGCATATTTCAATAGTGTCACGTCACTTTTGACACCCCTTTTTTTTTCCTTTCGTAAGATTTCTTCAACTAGCTATATCTTGAGCATCCAAACTCTGTTTTTCATTCTGAAAGAAGAGCTAGAAAGCTCTCGATGACTTCTATGATGTGTAAATGATTTGAACAAAATTTTAAGACTTTAAAAAATGGAATGGTACATGGATCCACTTGGATCACTACATGACATCCCTAAATAACCCACTTATACCCCAAGCCATTCTATATATATCCTTAAAAAAGCTCTACTAGACCAAGAAAAGATATGATAAACATTGATACATTAAAGGTGAATGGGTAGGAAATTCCAAAACATATCATTATATGGGTTAGGAATTTAGTGAAATAGGCAAAAGAGTGGATGTATTTCATTATGATAGGTTATTCTAGAAACAATGGTAACATTATTGACATATATGGACTCATCTCCAAGATTGAGGACAAGTTGGGAGCCCACAAAGAACATCAAACACCCCATCACCCACCCTGCCTTCCCTCATTCACTCCACCTCAACCTTATATTGAGCTTTATAACACTACTCATAAGCCCTTACCACATGAATTTCAAGGTCATTCTAATTCCCCCAAACTCCTCTCAACCTTCCCTTCATGGAAATCTATCCAAGGGAAAGCCTAGGAGGAAAGGTAGGTTTTTGTTGAAAGAGCTAGCCCTCATGAGCAATTAAGATGTAATTTTGAAGCCTCCCTTGCTAGAAAAATTAACATTGTAGATAAAAAAATTTAACAAACATTGGAAGCTACAAAGGCAACATCACCTCAATTGTTCATACCTCCTTTTGTTCCTCAGACCTCAATGCACACTATGCAGGGGAACCATGAGCCCAAATTTCCATCTTGGAGTCAGGTCATGTAGTCAAGAAAACCTAAAGATACTCATTCCCCTCTCCTCCCTCCTCAAGAATCTAAACCATTTCCATCTTAGAAATCCATTTAGAGTAGTGTGTAAAAGAAGGAGGAGGTGGTGATTACTGAAGTCAGACAAGAGACCTTTTAGTCTCTACTTTTCTCGCCTCAAAGGCCCAAAGAAGAGGTGAATGTGGTATAAGGAAATTATATTCAAGAGAAAAGTCAAGTATCTATGTCTACTTCTATGGACCTTTCTCATCTTATTGAATACTTTTAGGGATCTATTTTGCCTAACCTTGAGAAAGAGCCTCTCCTTTGTGAGGCAAATCAATAAGATGTAGATAATAAGATAGAAGATAATGATGATTTAAGTGACTAGGAAGAAAAAATATTGATTGGGACACCTCTTGGGAGGAAAAAACATAATCCATTCTTCCATAAGGTTGAAGAGGATGAGTTGCATAGCCAAGTGCAAGGAGAAGGTGAGATCCATGAAGAATTTTTAGCTATGTCATGTAAGGCCATTTTTCAAGAGCCTCTTGATCATATACCAAATTTTCCACATCAAGATGCTTCTCAAGAATTTTTAGAATAAACTAATAATGAGCACATCCTAGCCAAGGAAGATGAGCATCAATGGGATGATGAGGATTTATGGTATTAATATATGGATATTTGCAAAGAGTATCAAGTTATTCAAGGCCCTACACTTCCCATTAACTATTTTGAGGACCAATCAATTGTTGAAGTTGACTCACAAAGAGAGCAAGTACATGAAGATGAGAAGAATGAACAAGTGTTTGTTGGCTTAATACCTCAAACCATTGCTCCTAATCAAGAATCAAATGAAGAGGTCTTATCAACTAGCATACCTAAAGAGATATAAGAGTTCAATCATGAAGATCTTGATAAATCACTTGTTCATAAGAAGTAGAATAAAAGGCCAATGGGAGATACATCATATCATTGGCAGCTAATAAATAGAAAAGAATTGGAGGCATTCTTGAAAAAGAGAAGAATCTAGGAGTAAGATGATTGGATTTTAGAGTCCCACCTTTAGTCCATATAACTCAGAATGGAAGGTGGATGCCTATCTCCCTCATTAAGAGGGCTTGAACATCCAATTTCTCTAGTGAGCAAGAAGAGGCCATCAAGATATGGAAAATGTGTCTCAAGGTTCCAAATTGGACCATCTAGTTTTCCTTTTGATCTAAGAGGAAAGTATAGTGAGTTTTAGTTATACATATTAGGATAGTTTCTTGTTGATTTCCTCCAAGTGCTACCTTAGCACATTTGTTGGATCTTGTGTTGTTTGGGTTTGTGTTCCTTTTTGTGTTTTTTCCATTCTTGTTTTGATGGGTTTTGTCTTTTCTAAGAGGTTACTTGTAGTCAAGGTTCATTTTGTCATTATTTCAAGAGTCTAGAAGTCATGAGAGTGCCTAGGTTATAAAGCATAGCAAGCATGCTTCCCAATGAGTCACTAGAAATGTTGGAAAAATTTAGCCAACATACCAATCTTATGCCTAGATAGATCATGTTGTTAATGGATGAGAAGATGAATAGATGTTCTAGATGGAATGAGTGGTTCAAAGATCTCATAGTGCTCACAAAACTTTTGAAACACTTTAAGCTCACTTAAAGTACAACTTATCAGTTTCTAAGGATAGGGATAGAGTTATAGAGACCCTATGGGGTGTCAAGAGTTCTTTGAATGAGTATGGAAGTGCATGGTAATCACTTAGTTCTTCATTATGTTCATTTAGACATTTGGGTCTAGTGGCAAAAATTTTGGGTAAGTAATTTGCTGACATTATCATTACCACATGTGGATGAGTCAGGGAGAATTGGTCATATGGTTGTGATCACATTAGTCCCAAGTTGCTATGAACCAAATTTTAGGACATGCATCTAAATGTATAAAAATTTATTGGGCTTAAAATTTAGCCTCTCAAACATTTCTCACTAAGTTTCCATACTTAACCAATTTGTAAAGGAGCTAGACCAGAGTCAAGTGGATAATTTGATGATGTTATATATTACACATGTGGTAGTTTCAAGAGCAAATGATCATATGGGTCTGTTCATCTTTATATGAAGTTGATATGTGATAAGTTTCAAGTCATGAAACAAATCAAGTAAAAAGTTATACATAAGCAAATTAAGCCTCTTAGATTTTTCTCACTAAATTTCCATACTTAGCCATTTTGAACTAGATCATCATCAAAGTGTTATGCATAATTACATAGGTGAGCTCACTTTAACATTTTGTAAATTCACTTAGAAATCACTCAGAGCTAGCAAATCAAGTGGGCATAATGTTTTTGGTCTTGGGAACATCTCCAGCAAATTTGACCCCTTCATGATTTCTACGCTTCAAGATATAAATCCTTAAAGTTGGTCAAATAATGTGATACATTCATGTAGACACTGACTTTAAGCCACTATAAAAATCCATGTAAGCCTAAATTTGATAGTTTGTGGGACATTAAATACATCTGTGAGGATGTCAAATGATAGTTGTACAGATGTCAAGTTTTAGACAAAGCAAAGGAAGTCCATTGCAGCTTAAGTTTGATAGTTTATGGGCATAAATGATGGTCAAATGAACATCATTTGACAAGAGTGAAGATGTCAACTTTAAGCTCATGAAGTAGTCATTGGATTTCAAATAGTGGGTCCTAGTTGATCTAACTATTCTCACTCAATTGTACATCTTGATCCAATGGTGTGAGATGGGTCAAATAGTCAAGGGGCTTGAGAGGTTGACACATGGCATGAGTGTGTGAGGTTGTAGACTAAAAATTAATCTTGAGAATCAACATGCATTTGACACATGGTACAAATTATAATAGAGTTGACAAGTCAAGGGGTAATATCAATGGCTAGTGGTTAATCATATAGAGAAGGATCAACAGAGTGAGCTAGGTCAACAAGTCAAGGATTTGATAGCTAGGATCCATGGAACCAATGGGAATAAAGATAGGATGGAATAATTTTATTGGTTCAAGTCAATTTTTGACACCCAAAGTTGAACCTAGGAGCCTTTTTTGACCAAAACAAGAGCATGGAGTCAAGTTCAAGCATAACCCAAGTTAATTTAGAGCCAACATCTCAAAATATGCCATGGAGGCATATATGTTGACTACAAAAACTCCACCACCAAAGCCAATAGCATGATTGTGACCTTTTTCCACTCTCTCACTCCATGATAAACCAATAAAAGGTAATCAATGTCAAAACAAGAACATAACATAATGATCTAGCTATTGTAACTACATCGATGTTGGCACTTAACTTGAAAATGACCAAATCCCACCATTTTAATTGAAAAGAGCATCAATGTAGAGAGAGGTGGGAGGAGAAATGAGTGACTATTCTAATGGTTTATTGAGGTGGCCATGATCAATTGAGCACTTTCAAAGAACCTAAACACAGGGCAGTTATAACTACTATAGAGAGTGAAGTCAATATCAATAATGATCCTTTCAACACCAAAAACCTTTCTCTCTCCTACCTTTCATTCTATATAAATATAGCCTTTGATCTATTGATTATCATCCCTCATGCTAGTATGACTAGACTCTGCTAAGTTGTATACATGCAGACCTCTTAGATAAATGAATAAAACATTTGTAGCTACTTTCAAGATCTATACTTTGTGTTTCTTACTAGTTTAAATATGCTTAATTGGATGAATCTTCCCTTTTGTAGGTCTAGGTCTTACCTAAGTGCTAACAATTTTCCTTGCAAGTCATCTAATGTGTCTTGGTGATTGGCATCTTAAGCTTGAAGTGGTTATTTGACTATAAGTTCCCTCTAAGTAGGCCTCATTATCATTTACCTCCTATTATAGTTAGTTAATCTAACCTCTAGATAAAATATTGTTTGTTGAAAACCATTAGAGATAGTGTATTAGTCCTATACTTCATCCATTAGTGTTATTTAAATCCAAAAGAGTGGATGACTGAATTCATGGTGCATCACCACACTTAGAGTAGGTTTCTATTTATGCAACTCCTCCCTTATCATCCCAAATCCATTTAGATCTTAGGTGAGCACTATAATGAGAAATATAAAGAGCTATCCTCATTAAAAACCCTAGAGGTTCAACCCCATCATAGGTGACCCATAGCTTTGGGTTGTCCCCATGTTGGACCAGGTTTGAGAGTAGGACTTGAACATTTCTACTTTTAGCTAAGGTGTAACCTGAGTCTATAACATTTACTTCATACACTTGTGTGGTCACTCATCTACTTTTTTCTTATCATTTCAATATGGTAAAAGGGATCCCCAATTCCTTACTTTTATCTTTTTATGTACTTTCTAGACAATTCTATCATTTTTGGATAGGTCTAAGATCGTAGACTTGTTTCTCAAATGTGGACTTGTCCAAGTGTAATTTGTAGAGTTCTTTTGAGTCATTGTTGGGATAGCTTTTGTGCACCAATATAGATGCTAAAATCTAATTTTATATGATAAACTAGTCTTGTACACTTGAAAATATCACTCATGTCTCAACACCTTCAATTCATGACCTTCTCATTTCCAAAAAGATTGTGTTCGCTATCTCACTATGCCTAAATGCTTATCCTATAGTCTGACCCTGGTATTCTAATTACCCAAATTGCCTTTACCCCATTGTCATCATAAAACATGATCTATATATTACTATAGTAGTTACATATCTTCAATAACTTTCTATCCTCCCAAACACTATCATCCAAACTAAGACACCAACATTGATGCTAGTGTCCCAGGTCTAACACTAGTGTCTGAGCCTTATAAATGGTTAAACTTGAAAAATATTTCAACATGTATGGGTTAACCTATTTGTCTTAATTAAACCTCCCATGAGATCATTTCAAAAGGTGTGGTATAAATACAAAAAAAGAGGTCATTCATTATCATCTAGCAATTACCAAGTAAGCACCTCTAAAGCTCATACTATATCACTTGCACAACTAAACTATACTACCTTATTCTTTCATATTTCTAAATAAATCATAGGAGTAGTCTTATTATAGATTTAAAGAATTCAAAATGTATCCCATGAGCATTATTTGTCAAATTACAAGCTAGATTACAACATGCACTCACATATAACATATTACATAATTATTCACACACAAACCCACATAAGGGAGAGAACTACATCAGTATAAAGCCTTCTTCAAAGTATATGGATATGAAAGTAGCACTCATTGGCAAAGGGGTATTTGAGCCCACTAACCCTTATTTTGTAAGGTGACATGCCCAAGTTGGAGGACCTAGGGTTTTAATTAAAATAACGATATCCAAAACTTGTAGCACAATCTGAGTTGACAATATGCAAGGTGTCAATGAACCTTAATAGGCACAAGTGGTAATTTTAGAAAAGGAATTGTATTCTATACCAAATATAGAAGTGTTAGATTCATGATAGAAGCATCTATGTTAGTGTCCATAATTCAATAGTAGCGTCCAAACTGACAAGGAGAAAATATTCAAAATCTGACAAATCACTATGAAGTATCATCATGTCTTTTCATGTAACTATATATTCTAGATTTTACTTGTGCATCAACAAATAATCTAATTATTATTTCTTCTTCATGTGGCTACATTCAAATTACTATTTTGGTGTTGTATTTTCTTTATTTAGCATACTTTTATAATTCAACATTGTATCAAAATATTGTGAATCTAAATTATTTAATTGGCCTACTTTTAGAATAGCTTAGCCATTTGTTTTATTAGGTTATTCTCCCCTAACCCTTACCAAAAACCTAAAAGTGTTAAACAACAAATAGGTCCCATAATTTGAAAATAAAATATCTATAAATATAAATATACTGTAAGACATTAAGGATGACACTTTAGACTATCAATAGCTATAAAAAGATTACATGTTAAATCTAAATAATTATTGAAGATAGATTCAAAATGTTAAAAGTCTAAATTCACATTTTCATATTCATACTAAGGGTGAAATAGGAGAATAAGCATCGAGCCTTGCATTCAAATTTTCACACATACACATTAGCAGAATAAATCATTTGATTTTGAGCTCTCTTCAGAGTACTGACAATGTAGTGTAGTGCTTGGTCATTCAACAGGGATTGACCAAGGTCAGTCAGACTTAATCCATTTCACCCAGCACCCCCTATTTGATTTCAAAATAGTTTTTGTGTAATAACTATGGTTTTATATTATAGGTTTATCTATAATATTTTAGTTATATTAGTATATCAATAGTCTCAATAAACATAAGCATAAGTGGTGAAATAATCATATTCTTTTCACAGTCAACATATACATGTTTGCAATCAACAAATGTGACTAGCCTGCATTATTGTCCAAGGAGCATAAGCTTGTCTAGGCACAAGCAAAAGATTTATCCTTGAACCTAAGCTCTCATAGTCTTGTGGTGATGTGTTTTAGGTGACTGTACTTGATATCATATCAAAAAAATATTTGAATATAAGCTAAGCTATCTTCTTCCTAGTGTTTCCTTAAAATAACAGATTATTATATTTAGAAAGTTATAATTAAAATGATTGGTAAATTGTATATTTGTAACATTCTAATTTATTCAACAATTTTATTCTTAATAGGTTCACATAATCAGAAATAATGAACAAAAATATGTACCTAAGTCTTTACAACACACTTTATTTTTGGTATGAAACTCCAATTATGCATGACACTCAGTAGAAAAACCTGCAATAATAATGTAGTAGTCAATGTCAATAGATTAAAAGTTTGAAATATGAATTTGAAATTTTGAAAAATAAAGAACAAATAAGGAGTACACATGTTTTTTGGTGAAAACCATGTTTCCCTTGTAACTTCTTAGAGACTATGCTTCCTTGTTGAAGTAGTGGAAAAATGTGTTTTTTGCTAAAACACTTGGAGATTGGTTCCTCGTGTTAAACCATGAAAAAATCATGCTTCCTTGCTAAATCACATGGAGATTTAGGGTGAGTGTGCCCCAAAATTTTTTAACTATGCATGCCCTTAGGTTGGGGAGATGTATATCCCAAACCTCATAAATGTGGGGATAAGTACATGATTTACTAACCCAAATAATTGTGTTGAAAAGTAAGGGGAACAACATGATGGGTTTGCTATAAGTAAAAATTGAATCAACCACAATAAATGGTATACAAATTTAATTATATAGTTTCACTCAATTTCACTCAAGTAAAACAAAAATGCATGATCAAAAGAGAATGAATAGTTTCCATGCCCACATCATAACCACATACTTGATTGTATAATTATGTTTAATGTAGAATAAAATTCATAATCAAAATAGAATGACAATGTTCATGCCTCCATCACAACCACAAATTTGTTAATGTGAAGTGGAATGAAAACCCTTTCCCATTCAACATTTAAGTTGTATTTTTGTATATGTACATGAACTAATATAATGGCTTATGAATTTGTAAGTAAATATGTGTATCAAATAGTATCATGCCCTTTGAATCTATACCAAGTGATATAGAATACTATGAATCTATATGCTAATTTTAAGAATCTGTATCTCAAATGTATGTATATGTGGAAACCTATAATCCATGTTCCTGTACATAGTGTACATATGGCCATACATATGCATCCAAGCGTGTATGAATTTTTAATTAAGTATTTGTATAGTGAGTGACATGCATGGCATAAGCCCCCATAATATATACTAATGTGCCAATATTTATCATGTAATTGAACCATCTAATATATAAACCATACTCTAATACATATATACTTCAATAATGTAATCATAATTATAGGTGTAGGGTATAAATATCCTCTACATCTAGTGGTATATCCTCCTCCACCCCACCACCACCTGAAATATGTTCTACTCTACTAATCAACCCACTTTTAGTTATATCAAATGGAATGTCCTATGTCAGAGTGTGAATAATTATGTATACCATAGTCACCCAGTACTCATCATATGTACCACAAACATGGAAAATACATAAAACATTATCAACTTATAAATAAAAATGAAACTTGAAATATATATACAAGTATATATATATATATATATACATATATATATACAAGTATATATATATACACATATATATATACACAAAAATACATTGGTTAGAGTAGGTTGTGGTGCAACCTAACCTACTCCACTTCCACTATCTCTTCCATCACCTCCTCCCTGAGTTGGGGGCATGACACCTAAATATGATACAACAAGAAAAAGGATATGTCATCTCATGTTCATCCACCACTAAGTGTATAATACATTACATTCTACATAATCCACATCAATAACCACAATAGGAGGATCTATGTCCCCTATAGGTAAATGTACTAGATCCATAACACTAGGCCTTGGCTTGTCACTAGAGTGATAGGCATACCTCATGGTTTGTGTCTAAGGGTATGCCATCAGATGTACATCCTAATGGATGCCAGATTTTGATGTGATCCTATCAAACTAGAATCTCTCCATCATGTCATGAAATTGGTCATGAATCCACACACTAACACAAATACATCATAACTCTGCAACATCCTTGACCCAACTAATAAAACCTATGTACAACCTTCAAACATCCCAAAATGTGTGAGCCTATCTAGGATAACTTGACACTCCATATTCATCAAACCCCACTATATCTCTAACACATCACTTTGTAAAAATATGTGGTTGGGACCAACCACCATGAGGTCCTCCAACTAACTGAACCATAATGATATGCTTATATGCCCAAACATGTAACAAGGTCACAGTACCAAAGCCTCTGATATGGCCCTTCAAAGTAAATTTATATAAATATCTATATAAATGGGACACCATAGTTCATCCCCATAAATATATAGTACCTCTCTCCTTGATAGCATGAAAAAAAACATACATGTAAAAATATATGACAACAACCTCACCATCCACAACAACAAAAGAAGTGAGCAAACAACATATGAAATTTTGTAAATGCATAACATCTAATGTGATGTTTTCTCCAATTAATATTATATAATTGTGCCATCTATACTAATCACCTTGTGCTCAACCAGTCATATATATATGAGCATAACACACATACCCCTGACCCACTATAGCTTATAATATGGCTCACTCTCTAACTATTGGCAATCTTAGTATTGGCCATACATCGTCCATTATGGCATATCCCCTACAAGGAGCCATAATATATAAGTATCAACATTACACCTCTCTGTTAGAGAAGTCATGAGGTTAATATCATAGGGTATCTAGTCCAACTAGGATACATTTCCAATGCTTACCCTATCAAGTATTTACTAGCTAGCATCATCCAAACCAAGTTCACTTATGGTCTCCATGTGGTGACTGTATCTGAACTCTCTCGCATATAAATACTTATACAAAAATAAACAAAGAAAAAATATTAAATGCAATTGAATAAAATATAAATATGTGTATAAAATTATCAAGTAAATGAGTTAAACCCTAAGGACACCTCTGACTAACATAATCGTTATCATCAAACACTACCATCCCAAGTAGTTCATTTCATTGGGCAATACCATCAGAACTTTGGATGGTTCCATCAAAGGTATTAAAGTAATGAACTTAGAGAGTCAACATCGTCACCCCTCTAAATGACTCAAAAATCACCTTAAAATGATTAATTCCAAAAATAAACACACACACACACATTTTCAAAAATGTAAAAAATATATCAAAAAGAAAGACAAATTCTACATACCAAGTCCTTGAGCTATTGAGCCTATAGGGCAGTTTACAAATTCTCAAAATGACTAGCTAATGGATCTTGATGGCTTGACATCATAAAAGATCAAATATCAAAATCACTATTAATAAGGTTAAAATCAATTTCAAATTTATATAAAATCACTTATTTTATAGGCTCACTTTTCAACTATGTACTCTACTGAATTCAATTTGTGAATTAATATTTGCAAACCTTCTACATGTGATATCTCTAACATTGTATATCAAAATCACTCCCCATTAGTTTTATTGGAACACATGCAATGCAATCTTATACATGGTAGCATTTTTATGAATAATATAGATAATCTAAAATACACCTAATTTTTTGAAAACTCCCCATTTACTAATTGTACAAAATAGGGGCATTTTTTGATTTTATATACATATTATTGCCTTAGGAAATTATTCTATACTATCCAATGAGTGAATTTATAAAAATATATCATATTTATACACCTCTTGGACGTCAATTCATGTGAAATTCAAAAATTACACTGGTACAAATATAAAAAACTACATATTTCAAATGATTAATGCAAGAGCTAATTAATTCACAAAGTTAATGATCAAACTCATATAATTATGCATATATTTTAACATAATTGATTCGATAATCACATCCCTTGCATTAAAAGGGGGCATACATTAGGCTTAAAATATAATTCAGGATTGCACATGTAGACATCTAAAAGTGGCCAGCAATAGCTTCATATCAGACTTTGGATCAATTCGTACCAACATTTGTACATCTAACCTAAGAATTTCTAAACGTCTCAAATTTACCTTCATAAAATATAATATGCCTTATAAATAAATTAAATGGGACAAAATGTACACATTAATTAAATCAAATCTTTCAAAATGTCAAAAATCCTAAATAGAATTAATTACCATGTCAAATCAAATCAAATGCCTAAATTGAATTAACCATGAGCAATTAAATGAATTATCAAAAAGTAAATTCAAAAATCAAAGAATATCAAAGGAATTAATAATTACCTTTTGTGAGTTGTCCAAAATCCAAAATATCCCACCCATGCCTATTCATTTTTAATCATGAGGTTTGGACACCTTTTAAATTTACTAGGGTTAATTAACTCAAAAAGTTAAGGTTTGAACCCATTCCAAACCCTAACTATAACTTAACTCGCATTGGATTGAGGTTAGTTGCTAAACCTATAAATAGAAGCCATTTCCTATGAAAGAAGGGAGCTTGAACATAGTAATGTTATAATGTAAGTTGTAGAGCAAGATTGCATGACAATAGTGTTATAATGCCAAAATCACAAGCCAAGCCATGAAGCTACATCAAGTAAGCATGATCCAAACCATAGTTTCAAGAGGAGAAGGAGCCACAAAACTCCATTTGCTAAAGATCTCTTGAGCACAAGCTAAGCAAACCAATGAATAAATCTCTTATAGCATTCAAGGAAGGTAATAAAGGTTATTTTTCTTGCATTTTAGTTGTGTTTTATTTATTGTTTTTCTTGACTATGCTCCCCCCTTTGATCTAGGCAAGATAGTTTTATGCATGTTAGTGTGTTTATTTTCATTTTGATTGAATTTGATTATGAAGCTAACATATGATCTAACCACCTTTCTTAGAATCCATGATCATAAATAGCATGCCTGGTGGGACAAGAAGCATCCCATGTACCAAGGAGATGATGATACAACTCAAAAATTGACATTTGATTGCTTAAATTCCTTCAAATTTATAATTTTAGCTTTGATTTTTCCTAATTTTTAATTCTTTAATTATCTTGGATCTACACAAATATTGGTACCGGTTAGGACTAACCCGCATCGATTATGTGTCACTATTGTCAATTTTACCTAATTGAGCTTGGTTCTCTATAACTTTCACACGTCAGCATGCAGGATGGAACGTGACTTACCAAGATTGCATTTAAAATGTTTTTAGCCTTCTTAAAGATTTTTTCTTATTTTTAGTATCATTTAAATTCTCTTTCAAAACTTTGCCTTGCAAGTTTTATTGATATTTTTTCTAACCATTGCTTAATCTAACATGTTCATCTTTTATGGTTTTTCCTTCAGGTTCACAGGTGATCGATGATGATCTTTACAAATTGGCAAATATTCTTCATGACTTGCATTGGTTATCTATGAACCGACTACCACGGTTACCTTGAACCAGCACCGGTCATCTCTGATTGACCCCGATCACTATGTGTTTTAATTAAAAACTTGTGAGCTCTTTTTTCAAAGATTATTTACTCACAACCAAAAGTGATTCAAAGTAGAACGTTAATATCTAAAAATTATAGGTAAAATATGTGATTGGAACACAAATTTGAAATATTTGAATGGTTTCACACTTTAATTTGGTGTTTTAAAAGAATTTAGCTAAATCAATCGCACTTCATTTTGGTGTTGAAATGAACATGTTAGATCTTGCACATTTAGATGTTGATGTATAAAAATAATTAGGCTAGCTAAGTCTTAGAAACACTTCATTATGGTGCTTAAAATTAATGTTTAAGTCTTGAACACTTAATTTTGGTGTTTAAAAATGAACTTAGGCTAAATCTTGAATATTTGGATCTTGGGCTTGAAATGAACATAGATGTTTTTGCTTAAGTTATGTTGTTTAATTCCTTCAATATTTCACACCTAAGGCAAGGGGCCAAGGAAAGAACATCATCACATTTCAATTTGGTGCCTAGAATCAAACTTCACTTGCAATTGTTTGCAAACTATTTATTGAATGTTTATTTTTTCAAAAAGAAGAACATGTGTATGTTATCCCCCTATCCCCTATAGGGAACTTATGGGATCAAAAACACCTTTTAAATGTCTTTAATTCCTAGTCCAAGGCATAGAAATAAAGTTTCCTAGGCTCTCCCCAAAACCTACATGGTATTGGGTGATCTAAAATCAACCCTAAAGTCTTTCTACTTAGTCTTTATTTTCATGTATTTTGGCTTGTGAAGGGGATGTCATTACCTCTCACAAGTTCTCTAGGGAAGCATTGACCTGGGGCTTCATCTCCCAGTTGTGTTTCAACCACACTCCATGGTGGGGTATACAAATACAAGAATGCATACTGCTAGAGCTAGGGGGTTGAGCGGCTAACCTCTCTTTTAGTAATGAAGGCTCGAGTCAGGTCTAGTCAACTAGGGGATACCACTAAGGATTCCATAGATGGTATCATCATGTAAAGGAATTGACCCTTGAATGATAAGTTTATCAGTATCAACTCAATTGACTTGATTCTTCTCTTATATTAGCCACACTTGAGATCAATCTAGATGGTCGTAACCTATAAGTTTTAGTCAACCCCACTTACCACACCTTGATAGGGTTTAGGATGATATACTTAATTGTATTTTTATCATTTATTATTTTATTGCTTGGTGATTGACTGTAAACATTATTTTTTAAACCATGTCATATATGAGTTTTTTTGTCTACACTACTTTGTTGTTTGAGGAGGCATTATGCCATCCATTTGATACCTTGAGTTAACTTAGAAGACTTTCATTTCAAAAACATTATGTGTGTCACTTGATTGAAATAGGTACCATTATGATACCCAAATCAATTTAAGTTTTGAGCCTTAAAATTATTTGAAACACAACATTGTTACATCTTTTGAGAGTTTTAACACCATTAGGTTGCTCAAATTATTTTAATTGACTTTTCTTGTCTTGTGTCTAAATTATCATTATTTAAACCAATCATTTGTGCCTTTTTGGATCTTTATTTAACACAGTCATGTTATTCAAATTTGCCTAGATTATTTTTCAATAAAGCCTAAGTTTTCTTAGGTTGAGTCTTTGATTAAATTTTCCAAGTTTGGATCCAAATATTGATGGATTTTTGTTTAGGCCTCGACATATAGGGGTTGATACATAGATCTTTCTCTTTTGGGTTGCGTAACTTAGGTTAATTTTTGACCCAAAATTCAAACACTATTTTGTTTGTGCCTTCAATTTTTAAAATCAGTCCATCTTCAAATGCCTTTTGTTTAGTGTCTTATATTGATTTAATCACATTTATGTCTAGAATCAAGTGCCTTATTTATGCCAAAATGTTCCAAGTTTTTCAGATTAAAAATCATCACTTTGTTTCAAGTATAGCTTTTGACACCGCATTTAGCCAAAAGTCCTAGCATATGCCTTGTTTTGAGCTTAGCTTTTGATGTTATGTTTGGCTAAAAGACCTAGCAACTTTCCATTTCATAGTTTAGACCTATTTGGAACATCTTTCGACCTAGAGTTTAGAATCTTATTTTTAGTTCATTTTACTTGACCTTGTTTGTGTGAAGCATTTAACATTAGACATTTGACATTATATTATTTTTACTAAATATTTGCATTGACCTTTTGGAGATATAACTCTACATCTAGACCGAGTTAGACCTAGTTTGATCCTTTTGTTTTTTTAGACATAGCTTTTCAAAGTTTGTATAAATCTAATCCTCTCTTGTCATGAAATATTTTCCATTTTATTTGACCATGTCTCACTATACACATAGTAGATCCATGTATAATCTAGGATATGGAAATGTTGTCACATAAGAGGAATTTTTTCAAGACCCTTATAGAGAAGATGTTTTTTGGGAAATAGATTCTTATCCACCATACAACACTCAAATAGGGGAACAAAATCAAGATCCTTTGGCCAATTATTTGGTTAGCATGCCTCCATACATGGAGAAAGAACAAGAATAGACAACTCAATATTTGGCTAGCGTACCTTCAATTATAGAATAAGTTCAACAACAACCTTCTTACATTACAATGTCATTAGCCTATGATCCTATTAAACTCATAGAGGTAGGGCATGATAATTTTCCAATTCTAGTAAGAGGGGTTTACAACATGTCTTATAATCATGACAACAAACATGCCTCTTCTAGTAACCTTAATGCCATTGTACAAAAGCCATATCAAGATCCATGTATGCTTATCACACAAAGAGGCATCATGGAGGACCATTTCATTCAAATATATATAACATACCAGAAAAATCAAAACCTAGCACCTAGCTTTAATTATATGGCCATGTCAAATGCACCTCTTATTCAGTCACTCCCCTCAATAAGAGTCTTATTTGAGTTGATAGGTCAATAAAATTAGGGTTTTAACCCAATTACATAAAGCACTTTGGGATAAATCATGTTCAATACCCCAACCATCAAGGAAGTGTCTTCTACTTCTATGCAGAATAGTAGACAATGCATAAGTAATGTCCAATTTAAACCAAAGTGGTGTTAACACACAAACAAATATCCAATAACAAAATGTTCCTTTAAACACTATGAGTGGTACACAAACTCAAGGGGTAGGATTTTATACTTCCCAAGCTCAACCAACTACCTCTAATCCTCAACCAACTACTTTGATCACCCAACAACAAGGATTAAGTAATCAACCAATGACCACTGCCATACCACAACAAAATGTGATGAATCTTACTGCACCCCAATAGGTGATGAGTAACATTCCACAACAAAAGGCACCAACAAACATACCCATGCAGTAGATTTAAAACATATTTCCACCTCAATAAGGGTAAACCAATATTCCACCTCATCAAGCAGTAGTGAACATACCTCTTCAGTCATAGACTAATATGTTGATCCAAAATCAAATGATGTCTAACCAATAACATACAAATATTGGTCAGTGATAGATGTTAAATCTTCAACATGTATTTGCTTACCAATAGGGATTTGGGAAACCAAGAGGTTCCTATTGGAAGTAGATAATTAGAGGGGGGGTGAATTAGTTGCTCAACATCTCATAATTAATTCCATTTTATTCCATTAAAACAAACACATAAGCATAACATAAATAAATCAACAAATAAGAAAGATTAAGAACAATCAACTCAAGTACACCTCATCTATGTGGGAAACCCTCATGGGGGATAAAACCCAATCTTAATCTAAAACCAATGGACCACTTATCCTATAAATATATCACGAACATGAGACTTTTAGACCAGCATCAACTGATCAAGGAGCACCCACCCCTCAATTTAGTCCAGTACCTATTAGACCTTTAGTTAGCTTCAACTAGCAAGGAGGCTAAAACTCCCTAGGTGATTAATAACCCACTCAACCACCTCAGCTATGATCTCAACCAATGTTCTGATGTCTTCTACATTTGATGATGACCTTCTCTTGCTCTAACACCTTCAAACATGCTTCTTTTCTGTAGGTAGGCACTCTTAACTCATTTGCTTAACCAAGTCACCCTTTAGACTGTTAGATCTAATGACTTGTTAGCTCATGAACATAATCAAACAAACATGAATAATACTCTTCACCCTCTCATGGTCCTTAATGACCCATATATATTCCTTTATTGAGCTCTTTTCTTTGTTTTTCACCACACACCTCCTCCATCTTAAAATAGGCCAATTAGGCCTAGTATATATACCATACTCTTATCTAACTCATCTTGGTCAGCCAAGATGATTTCCATGATTGATATATATTTTAAATACATCCTCATACATTTTATATGTAATATCCATACACTCCTTAGGTCAGCCATTTCCCTTAAGACCCAAAAACACCAATTAGGCCTAATAGAAACCTAAAGGAATTAGGCTTACAAACCAACATGTTACACCTTGGACTCCTTGGTCCACCTTAAGCCTTCAAAAAAAAATAAAACACATCAAACCTAACTCAAATATACCCTTGAATACTCCCACAAATATCCATGCCATGGAACACTAACTCGCCTCATGAACCAAGCCATTTAGACTACTCGCTAATTAGGTCTTCATACGTTGAAAACACTGTCTCACACATCTGAAGTGTATGCTCAATTATTCCACACAACCATATGAATAAATCACATTAATGGGTCCTTCATTACCTAATAAACATCACCAAAACCATTCACTTCACTAAATAATATCCAAGCATCCAAAAACACCACTGTCATAGGCTCACTCAATTTTAGTAAAACACAGTCAAATTACAGTCAAGTATTTTTGACTCTCCAAAATTTATTATAAATAAAAAATTACTTATAATACCTTCTCATCAATCTCTAATAATTTTATGAAATCTTCATACTTATTTTTTTCTTCAACTTTACTCAAACAACTTCCAACTTACTCCTTTCAAACTGACCACTCAAACTGCCTGTAGCTTCCACCAATATAGTCATGTAGATGTTCTTGTCTATCACTTGAAAGAAAACTTTCATAACATATAATCCATATTAATAAATTATATGTGATCTAAATATCACTCTCAATTATATATTTCTCTTGTTCTATCATCATTTATTGGTCTAACAGACCAATCACTCAAATCACTGTCTCATAGCCTTCATTACTCAAATAAGTCACTTTGAAAGCACTATTTCACTTATGTATGAGCATAATAACCACCTTCCACCCAATTAATTAATATTAATAGGTCTAAAAAAATACCTAAATTCATTAGATCCATCCCTACTCACTTGAAACTCTTCCCTAAACTCATATTCACTCTGACTGGTCTTTTTCACTCATGGCACCTTTTCCTTCATATCAACTAGTCAACTTTGACACTATATAAATTTAACACAAAAAGAGAAAACTCACTAAAAATTTACATATTAATTTGAAACAAGTCTCAAGATACATCTCATAGCCATTATATCACCTGGTCATTTGAACTAATGCTAAGCAAATCAGTTTTCTTCACTAAAAAGCATTTTTCTATGGGACCCACAAACAATAAAGATTGACCAAGCACATCCTCAAAATCCTAGATGATTCCCATACCACCTTAAAACATAATTATTTCCATACACCACCTTATTAAATATCAATAAGAAATATCTTCAACATTGGATCTAAGACTAGAAATTTTGCACATAAAAACCTGCTTACCTTCTTAGCAATCATTCATAAAGAATAGGCCCTTAATACATAAAATAATGCTTGAAAAACCTTCTTATGAACCTTCCTAAATATTTAAAAAAGGATCATCTCCCCATGAAAATTATACATAAGCTAAATAATGTGAGAACTTTCTTCTCGAGCTTAAAATGCACCATTCGAGCACCCTCTGAAGCACATGAAGTCATTTATAACTTTATCTCTCATTTATTAACCTCTAACATGGTTAATATTATTGAACACACATATTTAATCATATATCATGTAGATATATTTTCAAACACCTTAAAAACACTCATTGACCCTTCACAAGGCCTCATAAGCCCATCTAGGCCAACTAGGCCAATGGCCAAACTACCTTGCTGACCACTAGCCACCTCTAGAAAACCATCTATATAACCTCTCAGCATCTTATACATGTCCAAAATTCATATTCAAAGCACATTTATCTCCTTACCATGGCACATAAGCCAAAGCACTCAAGAACCTTTAGGCAATCATGTAAGATCAAGCCTACAAGGTACAAATTAAACTGCATACCTCATGAAGGCCAGATAAATTCAACCCTTGAGAATAGAAAACATCAAGAACAAGTAAAAAATATTCATACCAGGCTCAATTCAACCATACATCATCCACCTATAATACCCATGCACACCCTTACAAGCATCACACTACTCCAAGTACACTGGGCCACCATGCTCTATCTCACTGCACCTGTTAGACCACTTTGTCATTACTAATTCCTCTCAAATATCAATGACAACACCTACCATAAATATCCTAATATTTTAGTGTTTATCAAGTACCTATTAATCAATAATTACCTTTTATTCCAAATGTTCCACAAGTTCAATGACAGGGTCTTGGGTCACAAGTTCTCCTTAATCAACAAGGTATGACTAGTCAATAGCATGTCCCTATTTAACCTCAAAAAGGATAGTATGACTATATACCTCCATCCCAACCATATTATTCCCAACATGGCCTACATACCCAACCCCAACCAAAATATCAAATAACTATGAGTGCAATTTCAACAATTATACTCGAATCCATGTGTGTATTCCTGGTCCATTCCCTAGCAAATCCAACATTCCCTAATAAATACCTCCATCATACCTCAATCAAAGTAATCCACTTCTGACTACACAACCTCCACCTCAACCAACCAATGATCTAGTTATTTTCTTCACATAATAACTACAACAAATGAAGGATCCAATTACACTCATTCAAATGGGGAAACAAACCAAAAAGTTCAAGTTAGATGATGTATATTCTTACCTTTTCAACATGGAGTAATTGAATATACCATTTACTCCAAGGTATGAGCCACCAAATTTTGATAAATACAAGGGGAAAGGTGACCCCAAGGCCCATTTTATGTAATTATTTGTTGTGTGCCACCCAGTGACCTATAATGACATTTACCTTTTGTTGTTGTTTCTACGAAGCCTAGCAAGGTAGGCATAGAATGGTTCTTGAAGTTGCCCAAGAATTTCATATCTGATTTTGATGATCTTTTGGATAAATTTATACAACATTTCTCTTACAATCTCAAGCATAATATTTTAGTGATAGACTTAACACAAACCAAATAGAAATTTGGTGATTGCTTTGCAAGCTATTTGTAATGATAGAGAGCCCTTACAAGCTGATTTACTCATAGTCTACCAGACAAGCAACTAGCCACTATGCTTACCAAAAATTTACATAGTGAGATATCTTACAATTAGAATTGTAGTATGCACATACATTTAAAAATATCATTGACAAAGATTTCCTAATTGAGAGAGCCCTCATTAACAAAGGGATCATTAAACTAGCCTCATCAAATTAAAGCCAAAATCAAAATCAAAGTCCAATCCAAGCACAAGCATCATAGCAAACCCAGACTAATAATTCTGATAAACCCAAGTAATTAAATCATAATAATAATGTTGTTGGTAATGGATTAACAGAGTTGAGATGTGTTAAAATGGTTTAACCACCATTTGTATAACTTATGTTACAAATGCACATACCTCCTAACCAACAACCTCTTCAATAGATGTAGCAAGCACAACAAGTGCCACAACCTAGACCAGTGCAGCAAATGTAACAACCTATGCCATTGTAAAACCCCCCCTCTAAGAAGAATTGTGCCTACTCATCATGCCTTTAGCAACCTTGGATAACCCATTATATCAAAGTTTCATAAACTTTTTGCAACTAACCTAATTAAATGGCCTATAACAAAAGGGTAAATTCCTGAGGGTGCTAACATTCTAGACTAGTATAGGCCAAATGAATATCATCATGTCAATGGCCATAATTTGTAGTGATGTGTGAAAATTAAACATGTGATTGAGAATATGATTGAAAATGGAGAGATCTCATTCGATTGTGGAGCTTGCACATCCAATCAAAACCTTAGCATTTATTAAAATTCATTTCCTCAACATAACAAACAACATCAACAATAGCCCCAACATAACAACTAACAATAATAGCAGCAATAGTGACTAGTACAACAACAACATTAATAGTATCAATAACCATGGCTGAACTAATAGACTCAATAATAGAACCAACAATGTCAAAATAATGGATAGAACCAAGGTCAGAAAAGTGAAAATAACCAATAGACCTACCATGAAATTGCACATGACTACAACTAAATTATAGTCCATGTTGCAAGAGGTCACATTAACACTATTTCTATTAATCCAAGACCAAATACCAATCAAACAAGACCATTGCTAATCATACCCAATCAACCAACCCATGTTGGTAATCCTTCCCTAACCTAGGAACACACATAGGCAAACAAGCAAGTAAGGATTCCCATGTTTGGACCTTATACTAATAACTTGTCATTAGTCCATGACCATGCATAAGGGCAGCGACAACAAAGACTTATCCTATCTGATCTACCTTCACCATAATTTATTAGTAATAATGGTCTTATACCTAATAACAATTATGCAATCACAACTTAGTGCTCAAAGATTACCATACCAGGCCCATAATCATCTATGACTTCACCCATCATCCAACCAACCATTCTACCTTAGAACAAGCCATTTCCTACTACCCCAAAAAATACATTTGACATTGTGGAACAATTACAAAAGATGATATCACAAATCTCCATTTTAGATTTGTTGTGAACATCTACTATCCACAAAAACATCTTGACAAAATTCCTTGGCCAATCTAAAGGTCCCAATGACACATCTCCTAAAAAATTTCAAGCTTTAGTTGGACACCTAGCTCTAGGCTAATAACTAACCTTCAATCAAAGTGACATGTCACCCCTTGGCCCACTACATAATAATCCTTTGTACATTGAAGTCTACATAACATTACACAAAGTGAAAAACATCCTCATAGACAATGGATCAAGATTGAATATTGTGTCTCTAAAGCTCATCAAGGTTCTTGGGTACATAAAAACATATCTCCAAGCATAAACAATCACCATCAAATCCTAGGACAATGAGGAATGAGAATCATAAGGTACTAACAACTTACCAATTATCATCAGGCCTTTGACCCATGATACACCTTGCCATGTGTTAGATCTCAATTTTTCATATAACATGTTTTTGGGTAGACCTTGGCTACATGTAATTTGTGTAATCCCATCAACATTGCACTAATGTCTCAAGTTTTCCCATTCAGGAATGGAGGTGACAATTCCAAGAGATTTGCATCCATATGAGCATTGCAAACATTTAGAGGCTGAGTTCAAAAGCTATAACTACCATTTCAGCATGAATCCAGTTTCTAAGAAGAAAAAGGGGAAATCCATACTTCTTGATTTACTAGAGGCCAACTACATTGACCCTGATACCCTTGATTCTCTTTCCCACATGCCACCTCCTGAGATGTCTAATCATTACACTATCTCAGATAATGACCTAGGAGATTTATTGACTCATGACACCTTTCACATTGCAAAGCTTCCATATAACCCAAAGTCATTTGGAAGATCAAAATCTAAACCACTCATGAAATGGAAAAGAAATGGAAAATACCATCTACATAGTCTAGCACCTGTCACTTTCGTAATAGCCTCTAGCCAAGAAAAGGGCCCTCTTGAAGGTGATGAATCATGGTTGTACAATGACAAATTGGTTGATTTTTACAAGAATTCCAAGTATACCATTCCTAATCAGATCATGGAAAACCAAGAATATGAAGGATGAGGTATCGATCCAAATCAACAAGGAACACTTGAGCCAATTTCTATGACTAAGTACAAACAAACCGATGGACTTAGATTTAAACTACCTATGGGTGAACCCGCATATCTTATTCAAGTTCTATCACCAATGACTAGTGATGATGATGCCATAAATAAACCAAAGTCTGATCATATCCCATTCAATGACCTAGCCCATACCAATTTGTTTGATAATAACACCATTTGTACCCTTCAACCAGTCATTAGTAATAATCCACTACTATTATATTATCCCTAACTAATAGACTAGGTCCAACAAGAATCCAATGTACCAGTTGATGAGTTCTAAAATGATGAGGCCTTCTATGATTTTCTAAGCCTTAGAGATAACATTCCATTAGGAGACCACAAAAAAGGGTTCTCAATCAAGTTGGATCTTGAAGCCTATTTTGGAGAGTGGGTGAACACCCTTAGCCAAAAACAAAAAAATAAAACATTGAGGCCCCAAAGTGGAAACCTCTTGGAGGCACTTTCATACCAGGGAAAGAGTAAAGATAAAGTTTAGTCTAGTGGTGAAAACATATTTTAGGTGCTACTAGATAGGGTTGTTTAACCTTCTTGAAGTATAGACCAGGAGACCACCAATCATGAACTTGTCTATGGGTCTAAGTTTAGTCTTGAAGAAGAATAAGCTTTTGATCGAATCATCCAAGATACCAATGACAATGAGCTTACCTATGGGTCTGAATTTAGTCTTGAAGAACAACAAGCTTTTAATTGCATCATTCAAGAGTTCCCAACAACATTTATTACATGGCCATCCCTCTTATTGGGGGATTTTGATTCATCATGCCTAGGATAACTTGAGGAACCAGTCCTAACAGAGGAATTTGACATTATAAAATACTTCACATCTTTGCCCACTATTGTTGAATATGGTTCAACCCTTCTAATGGAGGATACTTTAGAGGTTAACATCGAGACTCTAGATGATCTAAAATGGATCAAGTTAGATGCATCCCTCACTAAGGAGGAGCGTGAAGACCTTACAACCCTTTTGAAGGAATTTGTAAATATATTTACATGGGACTATTCTGACATGCCTAGTTTGGACCTCGCTTTGGTTGTTCACCAAGCTGTGATACATCCTGATGTCAAACTAGTGAATAAAATTTACATAAAATGCATCCTCATATTTTTGTATTAGTGAAAAAAGAGTTAGATAAACTCTTGGAAGTGAGATGTATTAGGTCAATTGACTATTATAAATGCATTTTTTTGTGTTGTACCCATTAGTAAAAAGCTAGAAAGAATTAGAATCTATATTAATTTTAGGGACATTAACAAAAATTTCCCTAAGGATGACTTTCCATTGCCAAACATTTACATGATTGTCAACTCCGCAATGGGTTATGAGATGTTTTCATTGATGGATGGATTCTTAAGCTATAATTAGATTTGAATCAAATTAGAAGACCAACATAAAACAGCGTTCACCATTCTATGGGTAACATTATATTATCAGGTTATGCCATTTGGTTTCAATCACATAGGGGCCACCTACCAAAGAGACATGACGATCATATTTCATGATATGATGCATGACATTATTAAAGGCTACATCGATGACATACGAAGAAAATTAAAGACCAGTGCCAATCATCCAGCAGTATTGAGGAGGATATTTGAGTGACTATGTGAATACAAAGTTTGGCTCAACCCTAAAAAATGTGTTTTTGGAGTTACTTTAGTCAAATTACTTGGCCTCATTATATCTCATCAAGTCATTGAAGTTGATCCATCCAAAATATGAGCCATAACAAACATGCCAATACTGATCAACTTGAAGCAACTTCACAGTTTATAGGGTAAGATCCAGTCTATTCAACACTTCATATCTCAATTGGCCAATAAGTGTCATCCTTATACACATCTTTTGAAAAAGGGTGTCACATTTCTTTGGAATGATGATTGCCAAAAAGCTTTTCAACAACCAAAGGACTATCTTACAAATCCACCAGTTATATTACCTCTTATGCCAGGGAAACCATTCCTTTTGTACCTATTAGTGATAGACAAATCCTTGGGGGCACTTCTAGCTCAACACAATGATAATAGAAAAGAGCATGTCATGTATTATCTAAGTCATACACTGGTTACATATGAACATAATTATATACCCATTAAAAAAGCATATTTAGCTATGGTCTTCATAGTTGTGACATTACATGTAGAACAATAGGACCATGGTCATTTCAAAAGTAGATAAGCTCAAGTATTTACCGTCTAAAACAATGATACAAGGTCTCATGGCCAAATGGATCATGCTTATTAGTGATTTTGAGATAGAAAATGTGAACCAAAAATCCATTAAGGGGAAAGTTCTTGTAGATCAGCTCTCTGAAGTACCCCTTGGAGATGTACAGCCATTAGCATTTTAATTTCCAAATTAATCCATCATGACCATCATTGACACACCCCTTGAGGAGCAATACTAGAAGCTATATTTTTATGGTTTATTCATAGCACATAGATCAGGGGTAGGCCTTTTTTTATCACTCCACAGGGTGATATAATCCTCAAGTCATTCAAAATTAGCTTTTTTGTACCAATAACATGACTGAATATGAAGCACTTGTAACAAGGCTTTAATAGGTAATACAATGGAGCATATCTCATCTAAAGGTTTATGGTGATTCATAGTTAATCATCAATCAAGTTACAGACCACTTTTAGACCAAATATGATAAGTTAGTTCCCTATAAGGCCATGATCAACACTATCAAATAGCTGATTACCAATATCTAGTTTGAACATATACCAAGGGCTAGTAGTAAAATAATAAATGCCATGGCTACCATTAGATTTTTGATTCAACATATAGACACAGCCAAAGACTACCAATTTCTCATTAAAAATCTGCTAGCACCAACTCATGAACCATCAACCATCGTAATGATCTACGATATTATTGGTCCTAGTTCTACTTGGTATTCAAACCTTTACACTTACCTGTATGATGAAATTATGCCACATGACTTATCTCAAAAATAGTCATTCACAATATTGAATGTTATACCTTACCTAGACCAACCCTATACCATCATAGTTTTGATGGAACTCTACTTAATTGTTTACCTTCAACATGATCTACATTAGCATTATGGGAAGTTCATGAAGGGGTATGTGGAGCCCACACCAGTGAGGCCATCGTGCCTAAAAAGCTCTTAGGTACTAGGTATTATTGGCCAACAATGGATGTAGATGCAAATGCCTATGTCAAAAGATGTCATAAATGTCAATAGCATGTTAATTTGATTCATGCCCTGGCCAAGACTTTGAAACCAATGTTGACACCATGTCCATTTGCTACATAGGGCCTTAATCTCATTGGGAAGATAAACCCCACCTCATCAAATGGCCATAAACATATCCTTATTGCTATATAATATTTCACTAAGTGGGTTGAAGTTGTACCCCTCACTTATGTGACTGAAAAGTAAATTTCCAAATTCATCTTTAACCATCTCATTTGCCATTATGACATTCCCTTTGAAATTATATCTAATAATGATGGATCATTCAAGAACAAGGATGTCGAATCGCTATGTGTCGAGTATAATATTACTCAACATTTTTCCATAGCATATTACCCTCAAGGTAATGGCTAGGCAGAAACATCAAATAAAACCATTGTCAATATCCTTAAAAAGATTGTCAATTATGTCAGCCATGATTGGCACCTCCAAATATTCTACATCATCTATACATACTATACCAATCACTACACTCCCATAGGAGCCACTCCATACTCACTCATTTATGTTACTGAAGTCATTCTTCCCATTGAGATCGAGTTACCTTCCTTATGCATCTCTTTGAAACATGTACTAGATGATGAAGACTATCGAGTAACTTTCCTACAAGAGCTAGAGTAACTTGATGAGAAATGATTGGCCGTAATAAACCACCTTCAAGCATATCATAATCAACTCCATGGCAACTACAATCGACATGTGAAACATAGAGACTTTGAGCTTGGTAATCATTTACTCAAAGAGAACTAAAAGAATACCATAACTAAGAAGAAGCATAAAGGCAAGTTCAAACCCAGCTGGATAGGTTGTTTTATCATTGTTATCGACTATTGTACTGGAGCATATAGGCTCATCACACTAGATGGAAATGTACTTGATGAGCCACTAAACATTATACACCTCAGGCATTACTTTGCTTGATGAGCCACTGAACATTATACACTTGAATATCATTGTATTATCTATGAGGACCATTTTAAGTTGTATCATATTATCAACATTCTTCTTTGTACCATACCATTCTACCATTATATCACTTTACTATTCCACTATTCCATTCTTCCATACCTTTTCTATTGACCAAGTCATTTTGACCCTACCTACCTAGCTCATTTGACCTTGGTTCCATTTTTAGAATGAAGATTCATATCAGTTTCAATAGTTGTTTCAAGAATTCTAGATAGAGATTGTATTTTGGAGTAGTATGACAAAAGTTTTGACAATTTCATCCCTCATTTCTTGTTTTTTTTATACCATGCCTTATTTGTGTGGGCCTGATTATAACCACCTTTGGGCAAATCAGTGTCTCACCAATCTTGCTACTAATTATAACCATCTATGGGCAAATTAGTATTATTGATATATGTTATTGAATCCTAGTTATAACCACCTATGGGCAAACTAGGGGCAACATTTTTTTATTGTGCCTTGATATACCAACTAGCCAATTATATTCCATATTGTGTTATTATGCCTACTATGCATGTTTTATTTGAATTGGCTACTATACTAGTCAGATTTCTCTGATGTAAGGTAGAACTACTATGACTTGAGGTCTTACTGGGACTATGTTGGTAGCACTTGATTCTTCTTAGCCACGCTCTCATCATTTTGCGAGCAATATTTCAGTTTGAATGCTCTCACCATTTTTTGAGCTTGGACCGTTTAGTGTCTCATCATTCTTAATTGAGTTGAGATACTCCAAATTTCTAAAACAATTGTAAAATTGTTTAGAAAAAATATATATATTGACCACTTATTTGCCTTAAGGATTCTGGGAACCCTCACTAAGTCACAAGAAATCACTTGTCATTTAGTTTCCCCATCCTTTTTGGCCTTTTTAATTCATGCTCTCACTATTTTATGAGCTCATTCCCATATTATTCTAGCACATCCATCATGTTTTTCTTCTTATAATCTTTTTCTTCTATCCCATTTCTTGGAAGAACTACATTTGGCCTGAAGTTTTTGTTGGATATTAAATCCATGGAACTATGTAGGTAGCATCCACTTGCCTAGTGCATATGAAGACAGCTCAGCCACCCCCTTCCTTTATTCTATTCCCCCATTTTATTTGTTTGTTATGGTGTCTCTTATTTTATAGGGGTAATATTCATAGTCTTGTTTGTGTCCCATTATTTATTTGTTTATTTCTTTTTATTTTATTTTGTTTGTTTGTTTTGTTTGTGTGCCTATTTGTTTGCTTTCAGTATTGTTGTCTTGATTCAATCTATGTGTGTTCATTGGGTGATTCCTTGTGCATTATTCTTGAATCAATCTATATTCATACATCAACATTACCATCATGATTTTTATCATTGGTGCATTGTTTTCAATTGAGTATTGGATCAGGAGTCAGTCCTTATGCTTATTTTGGCCAAGTTATCATGATGTCTACCATCATGTGCTATAGTAAAAATTAACTTTAGGTTGTCTACACAGCAAATGCCATGATGATATTTCCTTGGCACTAGCTTCAACAGCATTCTTGACATGACCAACTCATATCCCAAATAGAGTAATTAAATAATGAAATAATTTTTCTCCTTACCAGTTCAAATAAACATCTCCCTACTAGCAGGTTGCCTAATTCATTTTCATCCTCTATATCAATTTGACATCATCATATTTACCATCATCATTGCATATCATATTTTTCCACTATTGGAGTATAGTGATTATAAATGCCTATGGGAAAATCATTATACACCGTCTCACTTGCATTTCCAGTGATTATGACCACCTTCAAATAAATCATTGCATTTCCACCAATTTAAGGGTTAATGGTTATATCCACCTTTAAGAAAATCATTCAATTTATTCTACCCAACCAGGGCTTGTTTGCCACTATCAAGATACTAATAATTATAACCACCTATGGGAAAATCATTGTATGCCATCCCACTTGCATCTTTCATATCATATTTGCCACTATCAGGGTATAGTGTTTATAACTACATTTGGTAAAACCATTGTACACCATGCCACTTGCATTCTCAATGATTATGACTGCCTTTGGTAAATCATTGTGTTTCCATCTATTTAGTTCACTCATTTCCTTATTTTGAGGGACTGTTTATCAACACTTTTTGCTAACCACTCCCTTGAGGGGGCACCCTATAGTTCATCCATTACCATTAAATTTGTAAGCATAATAGGACATTTTCAATCTTTGAGAACATGTTACTATGCTTACAGCTTATAACACCTTCCCAAATAGGGGCAAACTATAAACATTGAAAAATGGCCACCAATAGCTTCATATTAGACTTTGGATCAATTCTTACCAACCTTTGCACTTCTAACCTAAGAATTTCTAAACATCTCAAATTTAGCTTCATAAAATATAATTTGGCTTATCAATCAATTAAATGGGACCAAATGTACACATAAATTAATTCAAATCTTTCAAAATGTCAAAAAGCCTAAATAGAATTAATTACCATGCAAAATCAAATCAAATGCCTAAATTGAATTAACCATGAGCAATTAAATGAAATGTCAAAAAGGAAATTCAAAAATCAAAGAATATCAAAGGAATTCATAACTACCTTTTGTGAGTTGTCCAAAATCCAAAATATCCCACCCATGCCTATTCATTGCTAATCATGAGGTTTGGACACCTTTTAACTCTACTAGAGTTAATTAACACAAAAAGGTAAGGTTTGAACCCATTCTAAGCCCCAACTATACCTTAACTGACCTTAGATTGAGGTTAGTTGCTAAACATATAAATAGAAGCCATTGCCTATGAAGAAAAAATGCTTGAACATAGTAATGTTATAATACAAGTTTTAGAGCAAGATTGCATGACAATAGTGTTATAATGCTAAAATCATAAGCCAAGACATGAAGTTGCATCAATCAAGCATGAGCAAAACCATGGTGCAAAGAGGAGAAGGAGCCACATAACTCCATTTACCAAAGATCTCTTAAGCATAAGTCAAGCAAGCCAAAAAAGAAATATCTTGGTGCATTCAAGGAAGTTAAGATTTCAGTTGTGCTTTGTCAATTATTTTTCTTCACTATGCTCCTCCCTCTGATCTAGGTAAGATAGTGTTATGCATGTTAGTGTGTTTGTTTTCATTTTGATTGAATTTCATTGTGAATCTAACAAATGATTTAACCACCCTTCTTGGATTCCTTGATCATAGCAAATGGATTATATTTGTCAATTTTGAGTGATGTGGTACAATAACTTCAGAGATTAGGATTATAAGAGTTTGGTACATTACACATGATTCCCAATGATTTAGATATCATATGAGTTTAGCTACATGATAGATATTAGAACATTATTACAGATTATGGGGGCATATTCCATGCATATACAATCACTTTACAAAGACTTGAGCATTAATTTATACATACTTGGGTGCTTATGCATGGGCACATGTACACAATTTATAAGAACATAGATTACGTGTGCATGCACACACATACATTTGAGATATAAGTTTTTGAAGTTAACATATATATCCACAACATCTTATATCAATTATTATAGATTCAGGGGGCATGATATTGGTTCATGCACATGTACACACTTTTAGATTCATGGGGCATGATATTAGTTCATGAACTTATATAATAACATAGTTTATAGTTTAATAAAAAATGGTTGACATCTCCACTCTTCACAACAAGAAAACACTCCAAGAGTACACTCCATGAGCGACACCATACAACATACATACAAGTATAGTTATTATTTGAATATCTTTGTTTTTTACATTATAACTATATTTCTTTGTTTATATAGGAATCTATCTAATCCCATACATCATCTCTTGTATGAACAAT